>CAUYQU010048891.1:0-126493 GCA_963574635.1 Cheracebus regulus | reverse complement strand
GACAGCAGCGTTGAAATTCGTGGTGCTTTTCTGCCCGGGGGTCTCCGGTCTGGCTTCTCAGTCCCTTTTTCAATCAGCTGGATGGACTGCTCTGACTTCCCAGAGCGCCAAACATCATCCAAAAGGAGACTCAGTCCCGTTTACTCCGCACCAAGAGCCGCTGAGCCGAGGCGCCAGCAAAAAAGCCACGCCAGCCAAAAGGATCGCGCTGGCGACCTGTGGGGCTCCTCCGCTGGGAATGCCCTGGTTCGTGGGCAGCAAAAATTTATCTGTAAGTGTGGCGTCCACTGGCTGTCTGCGCTTTTACTGGGAGCTGCAATCCTGAGCTGCTAGTGATCGGCCATCTTGGATCAATAATAGTTTTTATTTTAAAACAATTTTAGACTCATTGGAAGTTGCAAAAATAACAGAGTCTTGAGTACCTCCAATTAAGCTTTCTCCAATGGTAATAGCTATGGTACAAGACCAAAACTGGAAAATCGACATTTATACAATTAACTGGATTACAGGCCTAATTCATATATTACTAGTTCATATATGTACTAATTATAATATGTGTATGTCTATAGTTTTTTGCAATTTTGTTACATGTATAGATGCATAAAACCACCACCATCATCAAGATATGGCTCCATCACCATGTAAGAACTCCCTCATGCTATGCCATTATGGTCAAACCCTCCATCCCCTTCACTAATCCCTGGCAACCACTTATGTTCCCTCCATCTCTGTGGTTTTATCATTTTTGAATCATACATTATGTAACCTTTTGAGCCTGACATTTTTCACTCAATAAAATGTCCCTAAAATTCATCCAAACTGTTATGTGTATCAAGAGTTTGCTCCTTTTTATTATTAAGTAGTATCCTATTTATAGCTGCAATTAGACATTTTCTTACAGTGTTGAAGGAAAGGGAAGATCCCCTACCCATCCTCCAACAACAAGAAAATCATTCTTTTCCTTCCTGTAAAACCCTGTGAATTTTCACTACATCACTCCCTGGGGCTGAGGACTGATGGGTTGATCACTTCTTCCCACCTAGTGTCTTCCTGAGATGCCATACAAAAGGCCACATCCCTTTCCCCCTCCTAAGAATATCTACACTCAGGTAACCAGGTGCACACAAACATGGACTTGAAATAAAATAATTACATATATAGCTGTATATCAGATGCAGTACTATGGTTAAAAAGTGAATGTTCATATTGCCAAGTGAAAGAAGCCAATCTAAAAAGGCTACATATTCTATGATTCCAACAATATGATATTCTGGAAAAAGCAAAACTATGGTGACAGTAGAAAGATCAGTGATTGTCAGAGATTCATAGTGAGGGACAGATGAATTGGCAGAGCACAGAAGATTTTTAGGGCAATGAAAGTATTCCATATGATACAATAAAGACAGATACATGTCATTATGCATTTGTTAAAATCCATGCAATGTACGACACCAATGCAAACAGTGGACTTTGAGTGATAATGATGTGTCCATATAGGCTCACTGACTGTGACAAATGTACCATTGTGGTACAGGATGTTGATGGTAAGGGAAGTGTACATGTGGAGGCAAGGAGTATATAAGAACTCTATACTTTCTTCTCAGCTTTGCTGTGACCTTTAAATTACTCTAACAAATGAAGTCTATTAAAACAAAGATATAAACATAGCACTGAAAGGGGTGTTTAGTTAATACCATCATTATGATCAACCAGATCTTCCTTTGGTTGCTGTTAGTGTTTAATAATTTATTTTTAAAACAGGAGAATAATTGACATAAAATAAACTGCATACATATAAAGTATTTAATTGATGTCCACGAACCATCCACTAACAAGATAATCAACATATCCATCATGCCCCACATCATCCTTTTTCTTGTTTGCAATCCCTCCTACACTTTCCCTTCAAGAGGCTACTGATTTGCTCTGTTACTATAAACTAGTTTGTATTTTTTAGCATTTTAATGTAAATTGAGTTACATAATATGTTGAAAGGAAGTCTGTCTTCTTTTACTTGGAATAATTTTTAAAACTTTTTTTTTCATTTCACCTTAAATTTTGAGATACACGTACTGAACATGCAGGTTTGTTACCTAGGTATACATGTGCCATGATAGTTTGCTGCACCCATCAACCCGTCAGCTAGGTTTTAAGCCCTGCATGCATTAGGTGTTTGTCCTAATGCTCTCCCTCCCCTTGCCCCCTACCCTCTGACAGGCCCTGATGTGTGATGCTCCCCTCCCTGTTGTCAGGTGTTCTCGTTGCTCAACTCCCACTTATGAGTAAGAATATGCAGTGTTTGGTTTTCTGTTCCTGTGTTAATTTGCTGAGGATGATGGTTTCCAGCTTCATCCATGTCCCTGAAAAGGACACGAATTCATTCCTTTTTATAGCTGCATAGTATTCCATGGTGAATATGTGCCACATTTTCTTTATCCAGTCTATCAATGATGGGCATTTGGGTTGGTTCTAAGTCTTTGTTATTGTAAGTAGTGCTGCAATAAACATGCATGTGAATGTGTCTTTATAGTAGGATGATTTATAATCCTTTAGTTACATACCCCGTAATGGGATTGCTGGGTCAAATCTTATTTCTGGTTCTAGATCCTTGAGGAATCACCTCATTGTCTTCCACAATGGTTGAACACCTACATTGCCACCAACAGTGTAAAAGCATTCCTATTTCTCCACATCCTCTCCAGCATCTGTTATTTTCTGACTTTTTAATAATCACCATTCGAACTGGAGTGATATAGTATCTCATTGTGATTTTGATTTGCATTTCTCTAATGACCACTGATGATGAGCTTTTTTTCATATGTTTGTTGGCTACATAAATGTCTTCTTTTGAGAAGTGTCTGTTCATATCCTTTGCCCACTTTTTGATGAGGTTGTCGGTTTTTTTCTTGTAAATTTAAGTTTTCTGTAGATTCTGGATATTAGCTCTTTGTGAGATGGATAGATTGCAAAATTTTTCTCCCATCCTGTAGGTTGCCTGTTCACTCTGATGATAGTTTCTTTTGCTGTGCAGAAGCTCTTTAGTTTAATTAGATTTCATTTGTCAATTTTTGATTTTGTTGTAATTGCTTTTGGTATTTTACTCATGAATTCTTTGCCCATGCCTATGTCCTGAATGGTATTGCTGAGGTTTTCTTCTAGGGTTTTTATGGTTTTAGGTTTTCTGTTTAAGTCTTTAATCCACCTGGAGTTAATTTTTGTATGAGGTGTCAGGAAGGGGTCCAGCTTTAGTTTTCTGCACATGGCTAGCACCATTTATTAAACAGGGAATCCTTTCTCCATTACTTATTTTTGTCAGTGGGGTTTTCTAAATATATAATCGTGTCATCTGCAAACAGAGATAATTTTATTTCCTCTCTTCCTATCTGAATACACTTATTTATTTCTCTTGCCTGATTGCTCTGACTGGAACTTCCAATACTATGTTGAATAGGAGAGAGGACATACTTGTCCTGTGCCAGTTTTCAAAGGGAATGCTTCCAGCTTTTGCCCATTCAGTATGATATTGGCTGTGAGTTTGTCATAAATAGCTCTTATTATTTTGAGATATGTTCCATTAATAGTTTATTGAGAGTTTTTAGCATGAAGGGGTGTTGAATTTTATTGAAGGCCTTTTCTGCATCTATTGAGATAATCATGTGGTTTTTGTCATTAGTTCTGTTTATGTGATGGATTACCTTTATTGATTTGCATATGTTGAATCAGCCTTGCATTCCAGAGATAAAGCCAGCTTGATCATGGTGAATAAGTGTTTTGATGTGCTGCTGGATTCAAATGGTCAGTATTTTATTGAGAATTTTCACATTGATACATCAGGGATATTGGCCTGAAATTTTCTTTTGTTGTGTCTCTCACAGGTTTTGGAATCAGGATGATGCTGGCCTCATAAAATGAGTTAAAGAGGAGTCCCTCTTTTACTATTGTCTGGAATAGTTTCAGAAGGAATGCTACCAGCTCCTCTTTGTACCTCTGATAGAAGTCAGCCTAATGTCAAACACCTCCTGTATTAGGTGTCTGTCAATCCCTGTTGGGAGGTCTCTCCCAGTCAGGTGGCACAAGGGTCAGAGTTCCTCCTGAGAAGGCAGTCTGTCCCTTAGTGGAGCTCTAGTGCTGTGCTGGGAGAACCCTCCTTGTCAGGATCTGCTGTTCTCTGCAGAGCTGGCAAGCAGAAATATTTAAGTTCACTGAAGCAATACCAACAGCTACCCCTTCTCCCAGGTGCTCTGTCCCAGGGAGATGGAAGTTTTCTTATCTATAAGCCCTTGGCTGGGACTGCTGCCTTTCTTTCAGAGATGCCCTGCCCAGTGAGGAGGAATCTAGAGAGGCAATCTGACCACCACGGCTTTGCTGTACTATGTTGAGTTCCATTCCATCTGAACTTCCAGAACTCCTCATCACTGTCAGGGGAAAATCACCTACTTAAGCCTCAGTATGCCCCTCCCCCCACCAAGCTCGATTGTCCCAGGTCGACTCCAGACTGCTGTGCTGGCAGCAAGAAATTCAAGCTAGTGTTTCTTAGCTTGCTGGGCTCCGTGGGAGTGGGACCCACTGAGTGAGGCTCTTGGCTCCCTAGTTTCAGCCTACTTTCCAGGAGAGTGAATAGTTCTGTCTCACTGGGTTTCCAGATGCCCCTGGGGTTAAAAAAAAAATCCTGTAGCTAGCTTGATGTCTGCCCAAACAGCTGCCCAGTTTTGTGCTTGAAACCCAGGGCCCTGATGTTGTAGGCACATGAGAGAATCTCCTGGTCTGCAGATTGCAAAAACCATGGGAAAAGCATAGTGTCTGGGCCAGATAGCACAGTCCCTTACAGCTTCCTTTGGCTGGGGGAGGGAGGACCCCTACTCCTGGCACTTCCTAGGTGAGACAATGCCCCACCCTGATTCTGCTTGCCCTCCGTGGGCTGCACCCACTGCCTAACCAGCCCCAATGAAATGAACAGCGTGCCTCAGTTGGAAATCACCTGCCTTCTTCGTTGGTCTCACTGGGAGCTGCAAATCAGAGCGGTTCCTATTCAGCCATCTTGCCAGATATTTCCAATGTTTTTCTTTATCACAAAATTAAATTTAAAAATATGGAACACTTAATGATTTTGTGTGTATAACAATAGTTTATTCTTTCTTGTTTCTGAGTAGCACTTTATTTGCATGGATATATCACAATTGGTTCAGTTAGTGAGCTTTGTGTTGTTTTCAGATTTTGGCTATTACACATAAAGCTGCTATGAACATTCACATATTTTGTTTTCTCTTGGAAAAATAATTAGAATGCAATGCTGGATCATATGGTTAGTGACTGTTTAACTTTTAAAGGAACTACCGAACTGTTTTCCATAGTGACTATATTATTTGACATTCCCATGAGCAGTGTATGAGTTTCCCTCCCTCCACATCCTCACCAACACTTGCTATGGTCAGTCTTTGTAATTTTGGTCTAATAGTTGGTAATGGTATCTTGTTGTGGTTTTAATTTGCATTTCCTTAATGTTTAATGACATTGAGTATTGCTTCATGTGCTTATTTTTCATCTGTGTATCTTCTTTGTTGACAGGTTTTATCAGTAATGATGGTGACTGTATAAAACATTTTTTCTGTATCTATGGAAATGATTATATGGTTTTATTCTTTATTAATGTGCTGAATTATACTGGTTAATATTTAAATATTAAACCAACCCTGCATTTGTGGAACAAATCACACTGAGTAGTTATATGTCATCTTTAAATATATTGTTTAATTTGATTTGCTAAAATTCTGTTTAGAATTTTTGTGTCTATGTTAATGAGGGATATGGACCTGTAGTTTCCCTTCCTCTTCTTCTGTTTTCTTTGCCTGGTTTTGGTTTCAGGTAATGCTGGGTTTATAGAAACAGTTAAAAATACTCCCTCCTCTTTATCCTTTGAGCCTCACATAGCAGGTGTTCAATAACTAATCCATGGGAGATTTGGTATAGAGAAAAGTAAATTAATGTGGAATAAGCAAACAGAGTTTATGATGGGAAAATGTATAATATATTTTAAAAATCATTAGTAAACACTCTGCCATCAAACCTGCAAACATGATTCACATTTATTATCGCTTTAATCTTTACCTGTGAGGTCGGAGTCACTATCCCTGACTAACAGGTGAGGAGCCTGAGAGGTTGTGACTTGTTCAAGATCACTTAGCTGGATGGATTTTCACAAACTAAATCTAATGTGAGTCTATTTCATCCCCACTTTAGGGCAGCCATGATTTCTGGCTCCCAAAGGGACAGGCCAATTTCCCCTCATCTGGAAGCTGTCACTGCTGCCGCCAGAAGGCTCAGGACAGAAGAACCTCAGCTCTCTAAAGGAGAGTGGGAGGCGTGACTCCCTGTGTGCATGCTCCAGAGAGGAAGCTGGGGTCGCCTGTCAGGAGTACTCTCCCTTGGCTGTGTATGGGTCTGCAGTGTGGAGCCCTTTAAGCAGAGTCTTCTTTCTCTGGTCTCCAGGACACTGGACACAGGAATATGGGAGCCCCATTTTCCTCTGCATAGATCTCATGCTGGATGTAGGATCTCAACAAGCCTTCAAACTGACATGTCAGGTGACAAATGAGGGACTGCTCATTTATTTTGAAGAAGGAGATGGTCCCACCCTCATAGTCCAGGAAGACCCCTACTAGTGTAGGAGGGGTCTTGGGAACAAGGGGGATACTATGGGGATTGAATGTTAAATAAGAATGTTCTCTCGTCAGTCTGAAGACCCAGTACCCATTGTTGGGAGACAAAGTCGTATACGTCTCCTTCCTGTCCATGTCATCCCAGCACACTTTCACGTACCACTATTTATTGTATCCCACGTCCACCTCCCAGTAATGTTTCCCTGCCTGGAAACCCTCCAGGGGAGTTCTACGGGTTACAGTTTTCAGATCGGAAACGCAGAGCTGTGGGTGCGCCATCTCTGGGTCCAGAGTCACCTCCACTGCAGTGCGGTGGGGGAGAGAGGAAGCATGAGTTACTGGAGAGGAAATCTCAGCTGGAACAAGAGGCCTACTCTCCCACTGCAGACTGACTCCGGGTAGGGTCTGGCCAGACCCACCATCCCAACCAGCCATGTCTCTTCTCCAGGGCAGCCCCTGTGCTTCATTGATGCTTGGAGTTGCTCAACCATGAGATGTTCAACTCCTCCATATCACCCAGCCCTCCCATGTAAGCCCACTGTTTGACTTTGTGAGACCTTGAGTGACTCCAGGATTCAGCTTCCTTCCACCCACCAGTTCCTGCTGACTTCACTTCTTTCCCCTTAGAACAGACCCCTAGTGGCCAGCCACCAGTGCCCTCAAATCTCTGGAGTCTTGCCTGTGACCCCTCTGGCTGACCCAGTCCCTAAGCTTTTCCCTCCAAGTGGTGGGCCAAGAAGTGTATCTAGAGGGAGCTGCACCCTGAGGTGGATTGGGGCATCACAGATTTGCTGTCTGCAAGCTGGGTGGGCTCCATATCTGTCACTGGTCATCTTTGTACTCCATGCCCACCGTCACCCACTCAGGCATTGGTACCTGTGTGTTTCCAGGCCTCTCTCAATTCTGAAAGCAAGCAGACAGAGCGGGCAGTTCAGTGCTCCCGTGGGGAACAGGATGCAGGGAGAGGGGAGAGGCCAAGGATCAGGACCCTTTTTGGTGTCATAGGCCTTCCAGAGATCTGAAGAAGGCTATGGGGCCCCTATACAAAATGCACCTCCCCCAGAATCTAGACAATTTCAGGGTCCCCATCACAAACTTGGTTCTGCAGGGACCCATGGGCTTCAGGGTATAAAAATTCATGGAGGGACTTGGAAGACAGAGATCAATTGAGGGAGGAGAGTCTCTCACCTGCCTGTTTGTGTATCTTTCTCCAGTCTGAAACCAAAAAGAAAAAAAGAAAAGAAAAGAAAAACACAGAAGAGGCTGACATCACAGAGCAGGGGCCCAGGGACGGCATGGGAGGAAAGTCCTGTCTGTGAAAACACTCTCACCCAGTTTATCCTGGAGTTTCCACAAAATAAAAAGCAGACTATTTGGTGGTTGCTACAAGACTGGGTAAAGTTTCTAAGCATGAGTCCAGGGGAGATTGAGGATCACCCACAAATTTTTCTCAGCTTCCTCACTGTGGTCCACACACCCTCAAAACTCATGATCAACAACTCCCTTCAACCTACCCCACCCCCACCACACACAGAGTGGACAAATGGGCAATAGGCACAGACAATCTGTGGGGATGTTGAGGCCCTGAGGTTTATTCTAAGCCCTCCAGATATCAGAGGGGCAACTCATTAGCAGTGGATGGAGAGAGTGAGGCAGCTGCTCTCCTCCACTTGCCAGTGCTTCCTGTCCCACCTAGAGCCAGGGTCAAACTGTGGATCAAGGAGGGACCCAGGAGAACCATGTGTGAGAGGCTCAGGATGTGACAGACACCCAGTTCTGCCTGTATTTTCCCTGAAACAAAAACAGTATATGCAGTGGTGGGCACAGGAGTGTGCAAGGTACAAACATGACCCTGGCTCCTTGCACAGGTGGGAAGAGCTGCAGTTGTGAAGGGCGGGACCTCTCCTAGATCACTTATATGTACTCGTCTCCCCAGCCCCTGCATGGAGTGTAGCTGTCTGGGGTGGAGCAAGAGATCAGGAAGGTTCATGCTAAGGAGAGGGACAACAGCTAGGATGCTGTGGAGGTGGGGATGGAGACGGAAGAAGGCGGCTGGGAGGGGAGGTGGGGGTGGCCTCATCCTCAAGGGGAAGTGTCACTCCCAAGGAGAAGGAAATTGGTTTTAGGGGTGAAAGTCTTATTGAGACTGAATATAACTTTATCTTATTGTCAGTCACTTTTATTTCCTCCTTTATGAATTTGTTCACCACATTAAAACTTTTTAATAGGGGTCTTGGTGTTGTTCATGGAAAATCATCCAAGCTCTACAGGTTCTGAAAATCATTCACCCCTTTATTATTTAGCCTAAATGAAGTAGCAAGAGCCTGTCATGGTTGGTTTTTCCAGAGGGAGAAATGTTAGAATACCATAGAGAAGGACGATAACTTTTTTGGGCCTGGATCCCTGAAGGCTGGGACTAGAGGAAGAGAACCAGCTGGGATGTGGGAGCATCTCTGATCTCGTCCCTGCTGGAACCATAAGGTACCAGCCCATGCTTTTCTCTCTCACTTACCCTGGAATTTGGAGAAGAAAATCTTCAATCTAACAATACCAAAAAATAGGCCAAAGTAGAGTATTCCCAGTACTTTGACAGCCAGGGCCCATGATACAGGCTGGAAAAAGGTATCTGGAAAACAATCCCACAGACATTTTAGTTATTGGTGAACAGAGGACACAATTCAATTCTTCTTTAAAGACTCATCTTGTTCTCCAAGATAGAAGAGATAGGTTTCTATAAATTCTCCTATAGGTTTAACACTTTGATTTAATTTTTGTTATAAAATGAGGTAGTGGTTCTATTTATTTCTTTTCTCAACAGATAATGACTGTGCCAACATCATTTATTGAACGGACCTTCCTTTACACACTGATACATGCAATGTCACCTCTGACCCAATAAGCTTTCTGTTTAGGTTTGGATTTGTTTCTGGGCTTTCTGCTCTGTGTCATTTGTCTACTTGTTCACTTTTGTGCTTGTAATTTTGAATAGTTTAATCACCACAGTTCTGGGATATGTCTTGGTATAAACTAGACTAAGTCTCCTAACTTCTTATTCAGTTGTGCCTTGACAATCATGGCCATTTGCTTTGTGACATAATTTTTTTTTTATGAGATGTAGTCTCCCTCTGTCACCCAGGCTGAAGTGCAGTGGCACAATCTTGGCTCACTGCAACCTCCACCTTCCAGGTTAAAGTCATTCTCCTGCCTCAGCCTCCTGAGTAGCTGGAACTACAGGTGTGTGCCACCACACCCAGCTAATTTTTGTATTTTTTAGTAGAAATGGGGTTTCACCATATTGGACAGGCTGGTCTCAAACTCCTGACCTTGCGATCCACCTTCCTTGGTCTCCCAAGTGCTGGGATTACAAGCATAAGCCACTGCGCCCAGCCTGTGACATAAATTTTTGTATTGACTTGTCAAGTTCTAAGAAAATTCTGCTGAGATTTTGAATGGAATTGTATTGAATCTATAGATCAATTTAGAGACAACTGCTATCTTAAAATATTTTCATCTTCTTGTCTGAAAAAATATCTCTTCCTTCCTTTTATTATTATTATTTAAATTGACAAATCATATACATATTAATGGGGTATAATGTGACTCTTTGATACATTCCTACAATGTGGAATGATTAAATCAAGCCAATTAACACATCCATCACCTCCTTTACTTGTCATTTTTATGATGAGATATTTAAGTTTTTTTCTTTTTGTTATTCTGAAATATGCAATGTTACTATTGACTACAGTTACCCTGTTGTTTAATAAGCTTCAAAACATATTCCTCTTGTCTATTTTGATCTTTGCACCCTTTGACCAACAACTCCCCATTCTCCCTTGCCCTCTGCGCCAGCCTCTGGTAATATTCTACTCTCTATTGTTATGAATTCAACTTTTTTAGCATTGACATATGTCAGATCACAAGAGATTCATCTTTCCGAGCTTGGCTTATTCGCTTAGTATAATGTCCTTTAGGTTTATCTTTGGAGTTCAAATGACCAAATTTCCATTTTTTTAAAGGGTAAATATTGTTTTCCATTGCACATATAAATCACATTTTCTTTATTCATTCATCTGATGATGGACACTTAGATTGAACTTAGCAATTTTGAGTAATACAGCTATCCCTTCAATATATTGATTTCAATTCATTTGCATATATTCCCATAAGTAGGATTGCTGAATCATAGAGTAGTTCTATTTATAGTTTTTTGAGCAAACTCCATACTGTTTTCCATAATGGCCATACTAGTTTACATTCCCACCAATAATGTACAAGAGATCCTTTTCTCAGCATCTTTGCCAACACTTATCTTTAATCTTTTTGATAATAGCCATTCAACGAGGTGTAAGGTGATATCTCATTGTGGTTTAATTGGCTTTTCCGCAATGATTAGAGATGCTGAGTATTTCTTCATGTACCTGGCGTCCATTTATTTATTTATTTATGTTTATTTTATGTACAAAGAGGTATCATGGTTTTTCAATGGGTAGATGCCTTGGATAATCCATTCAAGGAAGATCACTTAGTTCAACTTAATGAAACCTATATCCTTTGCATACTGATGGAAACATTGCCAGCACATTTTGAGGCCATATTTCCAGATCAGACATGCCAGTTTGAGCAGACTCAACAAGAGCAAGAACCCTGACCAAATTTTCACAGGTGGCTCCAGTATAACTGCTGGTGACCCATCTTTCTCTCAGGAGCGCAACTGGGTGAAAGGAAAGAGTTAGTGCCAGCATGCATGCTCCCTGTTTTTCACTTAAATATAATTTTAAGAAATGTTTGTTCAGGTCCTTTGCCCACTTTTAAGATCAGGTTATTTTTTTTTTCTTGCTATTGAGCTGTTTGAATTTCTTATATATTTTAGATATTAACCCCCACCAGCTGTTTGGTTTGCAAATATTTTCTCTTACTCTATGGGTTGTCCTTTGCCTTGTTAAGTGTTTTCTTTGCTGTACGGAAGTTTTTATTTTGACATAATCCCATTTGTCTATTTTTGCTTCTGTTGCCTATGCTTTTTATGTCATATTCAAAAAAATTATTGCCAAGATCAATGTCATGGAGCTTTGCCCATATGCTTTCTTCTAGTAGTTTTATAATTGCAGGTCTTACATTTAAGTCTTTAATCTAATTTGAGTTCATTTTTGTACATGGTGTGAGATAAGCGTTCAATTTCATACGTGTGCATGTGGATATCCACGTGCTTCAACGTCATTTACTGAAGAGACTGTCCTTTCTTCATCTTGTGTTCTTGACAACTTTGTCAAAAATCTATTGTTCATAAACACATGGGTGTATTTCTGAACTTTCCATCTTGCTCCATTGAGTGATGTGTCTGTTTTTGTGCCAGCCCCAGGATGTTGTAATTATAATCACTTTATATTTTGAAATCAGAGTATAGTGACTCCAACTTAATTATTTTTGCTCAAGATTGCTTTAGCTATTTGAGATCTTTCATGGTTCCATATGGATTTAAGGATTGTTTTTTCCCTTGTCTGTGAAAAATGACATCAGAACCTTGAGAGAGACTGTGTTGAGTCTGTAGCTAGCTTTGGGTAAGATGGACATTTTAACAATGCAAATTATTCCAATTCATAAACATGGAATACATTTTCTTTATTTGTGTTCAATTTTTTAAGTTTTATTTTACTTAGTATTGACATAATTGTTCATATTTGCAGGGTAGAAAATGGTGTTTTGATATATGTATACACTATGT
Organism: Cheracebus regulus; assembly: GCA_963574635.1. Lineage (NCBI taxonomy): Eukaryota > Metazoa > Chordata > Mammalia > Primates > Pitheciidae > Cheracebus > Cheracebus regulus. Next base: position 114,112 of record CAUYQU010048891.1, on the reverse strand, counting down.
AATGATAAAATTAAGGTAATGAATATATCCATCAAGTCAAACATTAATTATTTCTTTAAGATGAGAACACTCAAAATCCTCTTTTCTAGCTATTTTGAAAATGTAATATGTTATTGTTAATTAGAATTATCCTACTGTGGAATGGAAGGCTGGAACTCATTGCTACTATTTAAATATAATGTACCTGATCAGCCTCTCCTCATCCCCTACAATCCCTCTACCCTTACCAGCCTCTAGTAACCACTATTCCACTTTCTACTTCTATGAGATCAGCTTTTTATTTATGTGATACAATGTGATGTTGTGATACATGTATAAATTGTGTAATTATCATTTCCGTCACCCCAAACACTTGTCATGTCTTTGTGGTGAGAACATTCAAAATTCTCTCTTCTAGCTATTCTGAAATATATAATACATTCTTGTTAACTATAGTCACTCTGCTAATAGGACACCAGAACATTTTCCTCCTATCTAATTGTAACTTTGTATGCATTGGTCAATCTTTCTTCATTCTTCCCACTACCCTATTCTCCAGCTCCACCAGTCTCTGGTAACCCTTGCTTTTTTACTTCTATGAGATAAACTTTTTGAATTCCATATGTGGGTGAGATCATATGGTATTGTCTTTCTGTGTCTGGCTTAATTTACTTAACATAATGTCTTCTAGTTTCTCTACCTCTATGAGATACATTTATTGGATTCTACATTTGGGTGAGATAATGTATGGTTTAATATACTTAGCATAGTATCTTCTAAGTTCATTCATGTTGTTGCAAATAATAGGATTTCACTCTTTTTATGGCTGAATAATTTTCCATTTTGTATATACATCATATTTGCTTTTCATTAATTTGTTAATAAATACTTTCGTTGATTCCTTAGCTATTGTGAATAGTGCTGAAGTAAACATAGGAGTGCAGATCTCTTTGATATTTCTTTCTTTTGGTTGTATTACCAGCAGTTTGATTGCTGGATCTATGGTAGTTTTATTTTTAATTTTTTGAGAAATCATACTGTTTTCCATAATGAACATACTAATTTAAAATTCCACCAATGGTGTGTAAGTGTTCCTTTTCTCTACATCCGTAATAATTATCTTTTGTTGTTTTGATAATAGCAATTCTAACTTGAGTAATGTTTTATCTCATTGTGGTTTTGATTTGCATTTCCCTGATGACTAGTGATATTGAGCAGTTTTTTATATATCTGTTGTTCATTTGTATACTTTCTTTTGAGAAATATCTATAAGGTCTATCATCCCTTTTGTGACTGGATTATTTGGTTTTTTCACTCTTGCGTTGAATCCTGGATATGAATACCAAGTCAGATATATAGTTTGCAAATATTTTCTCCAATTCTGTAAGTTACCTCTTCACTACGTTAATTATTTCCTTTACTGTGCAAAAGCTTTTCAGTTTGATGTAATCTAATTTGTCTGTTTCTGCTTTTGTTGTCTGTGGTTTTGGAATCATATAAAAAATTCTTGCCCAGTACAATGTCCTAAAGCATTTTTCCTATGTTTTCTTCTAGTAGCTTTATAGTTTCAGGTTTTACATTTTAGCCTTTAATTCATTAAGAGTTTATTTTTTGTATATGGTGAGAGAAAGAAGGTTAGTTCATTCTTCTGCATATGGATACTAGCAAATGCAGTACTATTTTTTGAAGAGCGTGTCTAATATATATTCTTGGCACCTTTCTCAAAAGTGAGTTGACTGTAAATATGTGGATTTATATCTGGGTTTTGTATTCTGTCTCATTCTTCTATGTGTCTGTTTTTATGCCAGTATCACGCTATCTTGGCTACTATGTTTTTGTAGTGTATTGAAGCTTCATAGTATGATGCCTCTAGCTTTGTTCTTTTATTCAGGAATGCTTTGGCTGTTTGGAGTCTTCTGTGGCTCCATATGAATTTTAGGGTTTAGGTTTTTATTTATTTGAAGAACGTCACTGGTATTTTGATAAGGATTGCATTGACTCTGTGGATCTCTTTAGGTAGCATGGTCATTTTACCAATCTTAATTCTTTTCGATCAGGAACAGGAGGTATCTTTTCATTTATTTGTGTTCCCTTCAGTTCCTGTCATCAATGTTTTGTAGTTTTTATTGTATAGCCCTTCACCTCCTTGGTTAAACTTATTCCTTGGTATTTTATTTTGTTGTATCTATTGTAAATAATATTGCTTTCTTGATTCTTTTTCAACTAGTTTGTTATTGATGTGTAGAAACACTACTGAAATACATGTTGATTTTGTATCCTGCAACATTACTGAATTTGCTTATCAGTTCTAAGAGGTTTTTTTGCCCAGGAATCTTTAGGGGATTTTACATGTTGATTTTGTATCCTGCAATATTACTGAATTTGCTTATCAGTTCTAAGAGGTTTTTTTTGCTCAGGAATCTTTAGGGAATTTTCTTAATATAATGATCATGTTGTCTGCAAACAGGGACCATTTGACTTTCTCTTTTCCAATTTAGATGCCTTTTATTTTTTTCTCTTGCCTAATTGCTCTGGTTAGGACTTCCAGTACTTTGTTGAATAAGAGTGATAAAAGTGGGCATCCTTGTCTTGTTTTAGTTCTTACTGAAAAGCTTTCAACTTTTCCCCATTCTGTAAGATGTTAGCTGTAAGTTTGTCATATGAGACCTTGATTGTACTGAGGTACATTTCTGCTACATCTAACCTGTTGAGAATTTAGATCATGCAGGAATGTTGAATTTCATCAAATATTTTTTGATGTCTATTGAGATGATCATACTCTTTTTGGTCTTCACTCTGTGAATGTGATGTGTCACATTTATTGATTTCCATATGTGGAACCATCTTTGCCTCCCTGTAATCAATCCCACTTAATCATGGTGTATATTCTTCTTGATGTGCTATTGGATTTGGATTGCTAGTATTTTGTTGAGGATTCTTGCATGTATGTTTACAAGGGATATTATTAGCCTGTAGTATTCTGCTTTTTGTTGTATTCTTTTCTGATTTTGGCATCAAGGTAATACTGTCCTCACGGAATAAGTTTGAAAGAATTCCCACCCTTTCAATTTTTTGTAATACTTTAAGAAGAGATGGTGTTAGTTCTTTAAATGTTTAGTAGAATCCAGCAGTGAAGTCATCTTGTTTTGATCTTTTGTTTGGAGACTTTTTACTGCTGATTCACTCTTGTTACTTATTATTAGTCTGATTAGGTTTTCTATTTTTTTTCCTGACTCGGTATGTTCCATGTGTTTAGGAGTCTGTTTTTTTCAGCTTTCCAATTTGTTGATATATAGTAATTTTCTTTCTTTCCTTTCCTTTTTTTTTTTTAGATAGAATCTTGCTGTGTCTCCCAGGCTGGAGTGCAGTGGCACAATCTTGGCTCACTGCAGCCTCTTCCTCCTGGGTTCCAGCAATTCTCATGCTTCGGCCTCCCGAGTAGCTAGGGTTACAGGCATGTGCCACCAAGACTGGCTAATTTTTGTGTTTTTTGTTTTTTAGTACAGATGGTGTTTCACCGTGTTGGCCAGGTTGTGCTCAAACTCCTGACTTCAAGTGATTTACCAGCCTTGGCCTCCCAAAGTGCTGGGATTACAGGTGTGAGCCACTGTACCCCATAACGTATAGTGGTTCTTAATAGTCTCCAATGATCCTTTGTATTTTCTCTGGTATCAGTTGTAATGTCTCCTGGCTTCTGATTTTCTTTATTTGGGTCTTCTCTCTTTTTTCTAGCTAAGGGTTTGTCTTTTCAAAACACAAACTCTTAGTTTTGTTGATCTTTTGTATTATAATTTTGGTCTCTATTTCATCATTTCTCCTCTGATATTTATTATTTCTTTCCTTATACTATATTTGGGCCTAGTTTTTTCTTGCTCTTCTAGTTTCTTAAGGCTAATTGTTAGGAAAATTAGTTCGGAAAAAATTAGTAAATTTTTACTTGAAATATTTATACTTTTTATGATGTAGGTATTTATTGCTGTAAACTTACCTGTACACTTTTAACATATCCCATATATTTTGGTATGTTGTGTCTCTTTTCTTTTTCTTTTTCTTTTTTTTTCCTCTGAGACAAAGTCTTGTTCTGTTGCCCAGGTTGGAGTGCAGCAGCATGATCTCGGCTCACTGCAACCTCCACCTACCGGTTCAAGAGGTTCTTCTGCCTCAGCCTCCTGAGTAGCTGGGATACAGGAATGGACCTCCACACCCAGCGAATTTTTGTATTTTTAGTAGAGACAGCGTTTCACCATGTTGACCAAGCTGGTCTCGACGTCCTGACCTAATGATCTGCCCACCTCAGTCTCCCAAAGTGCTGGAACTACAGGCATGAGCCACTGTGCCCAGCCAGTATGTTATGTTTCTGTTTTCATTTATTTTAAAAAGTTTTTTTAACTTTCTTTTTAATTTCTGCATTGAGCCAATGGTGGTTGAGAAGCATGTTGTTTTATTTCCATGATTTATACAATTTTCAGTGTTCTTGTTATTGATTTCTTGTTTTATTCTATTGTGCTCTGAAAATATCCATGATGTAGTTTTGATTTTAAAGAAATTATTGAGGTTGTTTTGTGACCTAATATAAAATGTATCCTGGAGAATGTTCCATGTGCTGATGAGAAGAATGTGTATTCTGCAGCTTATGGATAAAATGTTATGTAAATATCTGCTGCGTTCATTTGGTGTATAGTGTACAATAAATCCAATGTTACTTTGTTGATTTTCTGTCTAGATGATCTGTCCAATAGTGAGTGTGGGGTTTTGAAGCCCCCAGCTTCAACAGCTAGACAGTCCAGCTAGACATTACATTAATTAATGTACTGGGATCTACCTTTCCCTTTAGATCTAGCAATATTTGCTTTACGAATCTTAGTGTTCCTTTATTGGGTTCATATATATTTACAACTGCTATATTGACCCCTTTATCATTAAATAATAGTCTTCTTTGCCCCTTTTTACAGTTTTTGACTAAAAATCTATTTTAGCTGCTATTAGTATAGCTATTCTTGCTTGTTTTTTGTTTCCTTTTGTGTGGAATATCATTCTTCATCCCTCAATTTCAGTCTATGTGTGTCTTTACAGGTGAAGTGAGTTTATTGTGGGTGGCATATAATGAGATCTTTTTTTCATTCATTCATTCATTCATTCAGCCAATCTATATATTTTAATTAGGGAATTTAAACTATTTACATTCAAGGGTATTGTTGATGAGTGAGGACTTACTCCTGTCATTTTGTTAACTTTTTATTCGTTATTTTGTATATCCCAGTTTTATTTTTCCTCTCTTGCATTTATATTTGCCATTTGATGGAGTACTATAGCGATAAAATTTGATTTCTTTCTCTTTCTCTTTTTCATATCTGTTCTTCCAGTGAATTTTCTACTTTCAGGTGTTTTCATATGGTAGTTATCGACTTTTCCCTTCCAGATGTAGGATTCCCTTGAGCATTTCTTGTAAGGGTAATCTAGTGGTAATAAATTCCCTCAGTTTTGCTTATCTAAGAAAATATATTTTCTTTCTTTATTTCTGAAGGATAGCTTTGCTGGACATCATATCTTAGTTGCCTTTTTTTTCCTTCCAGCACTTTGAACATAGTATCCCAGTATTTCTTGGCCTGTAAGATTTCTATTAAGAAATCAGCTGTTAGTCTGATGGGAATTCTCTTATATGCAGCCTGACACTTTTATCTGGCTCTTTTTAGAATTCTCTTTTTGTTCTTAACTTTTGGCAGTTTGACTATAATGTCCCATGGAGAGGATCTTTTTGTGTTGAATATATTTGGAAACTTTTAAGCTTCCTGGAACTAGATGTCTACATCTCTTCCAGGACTTGGGAAGTTTTCAGATATTATTTTGTTAAATAAGTTATTTATACCATCTCTCATCTCTTCTTCTGAAACTCACACATGTGAAAATTTTTTCACTTAATGGTAGTCCATAAGTCCTGTATAGTTTTTTTCATTTTTTTCTCTTTTTTTAATCTGACTGAGTTATTTCAAAATATTTGTCTACGAGTTCAGAAATTCTTTCTTCTGATTGATCTCTTGTATTGTTGAAGCTCTTGATTATGTTTTTTATTTCTTAGCTCCAAGATTTCTGTTAAGCTCTGTTTCTTAATATCTGTCTCTCTGTTGAACATTTCTTTTTTTTAATGGGGAAAGGGCTTTTAAAAAATATTTCCTGATTTTGTTACATTTTCTATTTCTAGTCTCTTGTATCTAAGTGTTCTTTTAAAAAAAATCATTATTTCGAACTTCTTTTCAGGCATTCATAGATTTTATTTCCCTTGGAGTCTTTTATTGAAGAATTATTGTGCTCCTTTGGAGGTGTCATTTTTCCTTGGATTTTCATGTTTCTTGTGCTCCTACACTGATATCTGAAAATTTGGTGGAACAGTCACCTCTTCCAATTTTATGGAATAACATTATATATATACCAACTATTAGCTTTGTTGATTTTTTCTTTTGTTTTTCTACTATTTCTATTCTAATTTTTGTTATTTTAAACATCTTTAATTTGGGGCTTAATTTTTTTTCTTTTTCTAGTTCCCTGAAGTGAAAACTTTTATAGACAAAGATGTTTTACTGTAGATGAGTCCTATAGTGTTGGTTGGATAGGTTCTAGGTGGGCACTTTATTATATTAATAATTTCCATATAATCAACATTGGAAGTGCCTTCAAGTGTGTCAATGATGTGGGCTGTGTGTGTTTTTGGAGGCAATGGCACAGCTCTGCTGGGGGCTGGGGAGACCAGGTGGGCTGGTTTTTAGGCAAGGGCAGTGCACATCAAACATGACCACTTCACTGGTCACTTGTTCCAGTCGAGGAGGCAAGGTTACTAGTGTTGCCAAGTGCTAAGTGGGCCAGTAACTGGAGTCCTGGGGGATGTACATAGCATGCAGCAGCTCTGCAAGTAAAGGAGATGTGGCTACCATCAGTGGTGGACACCAAATGGACTATTCCTGAGACTCCTGGGGGGCTGCGTGCAGCATGTAGTCACTCTGCCAATCAAGTGGGTGAAGTCACTGGCAGCAGGTGCTGAGTGTACCAGCCCTTGGAACCCTGGGGGATGCAGGCAGTGTGGTGCCTCTACTGTTCCACGGGGTGGTATTTCTGGTGGTAGCAGATGCTCAGCAGGCTAACTCCCAATTCCTGGGGAACATGTGTGGTGTATAGCAGCTCTACCAGTTGAAACTTTTGGATTGCCAATGGTCTGGTCACATGTGACTCCACCAGTCCTTAGATCACTGGAGTCACACATGGCATGCAGCAGCTCTACCAATCAAGTGGTCAGGGTCACTGGTTGAGGGGATGGAGTGGCCAGTGGCAAGCTTCATCTGTGCTTGTCCAAAATTCCTGCAGAGTACACTAGGGCACATGGCAGCTCTGCTAGTCAAGGACATTTAAACAATATTAATTCTTCTAATTATGGATGCAAGATAGTTTTCCATTTGCTTGTGTTTTCTTCAGTTTCTTTCATTAGTATTTTATAATTTTCTACAATTTTAAACAGGTCTTTCATCTCTCATTAAATTTAGATCTAAGTACTTTTTTGTTGCTATTTTAAATGGAATTATTTTCTTAATCTTTTTCAAATAGTTTTTCATTAGCAGATAGAGATGATACTGATCCTTGTATGTTGATTTTGTATCCTTCAACATTACTAGACTTGTTTACCTGTTCCAATACATTTTTGGTTAAGTCTTTAGGATTTTCTATATATAAGATCATGTCCTTACTAATATAGACAATTCTACTTTCTTCTTTCCAATATAGATGCCTTTTCTTTCTTTCTTTTACCTAACTGTGTGGATTAGGATATCCAGTACTCTCTTAGAAAGAAGTTGTAAGATTGGGCATCCTTGCATTGTCCCTGATCTACAGGAAAAGAGTTCAACTTTTCATGTTTAAATATGATGTTTATAACAGTGGCGGCCTATGTGGAGCAGTTGCTGTGAAGATGCTGGCTGCAGCAGAGGAGGTGTGGCTGGGGCTATGCACTCCATGGAGCCAGCTGGGGCTGGGAGGGGGCTGAGAATAGGTGGGAGCCCTACCCTCTACCAAGTCCATGGGGCAGGAGTCCTGTACTCTGGGACACAGCTGCAGCCACCCAGCCACAGCTCCAGACCCAGGCATCCCTGTGCTCTTGAGGGGCCAGGAAACCATCTCTGCCTCTGCAGGCTCAGAAATGCCTGCTCCCACTTCCTGCCATCCCCCTGCTCCTGGTGCCCACTCCAGTGCAGGGCAAAGTTGTAGCTAAGCCCAGGCACTTTTTGACCCAGCCAGGTGTGCATGTGCTGGAGACATCACTGACATGCCAGCTCCTGCCTCCTCAGCACCCTCTGAACTTTGAGCACCAATGAGCACAGGAGGGAGGACAGGGGCTGAGGGCAGCTCTGCACAGGTCTGCAGGTGCAACTCAGCACAAACAGCCTAGATGCCATGGATGGCATGTTGATGGTAAAAGGGAGACAGGTTCCTGGGTGGAAAGGGGCAGGTCCCTGATTATCTTCAAGCCAGGGATGACCTGAAGCCTGGCGCTGGGCTACCAGTTCTGAGTAGAGTCCACTGCCTGCAGTCAGAACTTACAGTGCTTTTTCCCAGCCACCTATGGCCACCCCTGAACCAATCAGCATGCACTCCCTCCTTCTGAATTCATAAGAACCCCTAGACTCAGCCAGACTCAGACTAACACCATGACTATGAAGTGAGAAGCAGGGAGGAGCTACCCACTTTGGGTTTCCTTGACTCATTGGGATGAGCTGCCTGTGGAAAGAAGCCACCCACTTCAGATTTCCTGAGAACTGTGCCGTTGCTCAATAAAGCTCCTCTCCACCTTACTTGCCCTCCAGGTATCTGTGTACCTCCGTCTTCCTGGATATGGGACAAGAACTTGGGACCCACTGAATGGTGGGATTGAAAGAGCTGTAACACAAACAGGGCTGATACACATTGTCCTGTTTGCCACATTGCAGGCAATGAGAAGGAGAGAAGAGCTGCAGACCTGCAGGGAGCCCAGACCTAGGGGTTTCCCAAGCCAGGGCTGTGAAACCCTCTTTGGGGCTCTGTGGATTCTGGCATTTCCAAACTTCCAGGGGCCACCATATTCCCCTCATCCAGACATGGGTGTGTACAGTGGAAGCCACTTGCAGTGCATCTTTTGTAGCCACAGGCTTTCATGGAGTTGGTACCTAGAGCTGCCTGCTTCACCACAGCAGCCAGCATGCCTGGCTGTGCACAGTGGCCAGACTCTTCACTTGCTCAGTCATGCATACCTCACTGTTCTGTGCCTGGCTCACCCTTGGCAGATGTGGTATCTGGTCTGGTAGCAGAAGCCAAGCACAGCCTGCAAGGCCAAGTGGGCAGAACAAGCCTAATGGGCCTGAGCAAAACTTGGGCAAAGGTTTCCGGAGGAAAACCAACACCCAAAGGATCCCGTGACAATGTTAGCTATGGCTTGTCATATATGGCTTTTATTGCATTGAAATACATTCCCTGTATACCTAATATATTCCAAGTTTTTAATCATGAAAGGGTACTGAATTTGTAAAATATTTTCTCTATATTGATTGAGATTATCCTATGATTTTTATCTTTCACTTTGCTTATATGTTATATCACGTTTATATTTGTATGTTGAACATCCCAGGGTTAAATTATATTTGGTCAGTGGACAATTCTTTTAATGTGTTATTGTGTTTGGTTTACTAGTATCTGGTCAGGGGTGGAATTTTTGCGTCTATTTTCATCAAGAATATTGGCCTGTAATTTCCCTTTTTTTCAGTGTCCTCGTCTGATATTGGTGTTAGGGTAATGTTGGCCTTGTAAAATAAGTTTGGAAGTATGTCCTCTTTTTTCATTTTTTGGAACCGTTTGAGAAATATTGGAAGTTTTTCTTGAAATGTTTGGTAGAATTTATCCATGAAGCCATTGGGTCCTGGGCTTTTCTTTGATGGGAGAATTTTTATTACGAATACAGTCTCCTTACTTACTATTGATCTGTTCTTTGGATTTAATTTTTTTTCTTTTTCTAGTTCCTTGAGGTGTAATATTGGACTCTTTATTAGAGATCTTTCTTCTTCTTTGATACAGATGTTTGTTACTATAAATTTCCCCCCTCATTTCTGCCTTTACTGCACCCCATAAGTTTTGTCTGTTGTGTTTCCATTCTTGCTCATCTCAAAATATTTTTTATTTTATTTTTGTTTTGTTCTGTGGCCCATTGGTTGTTTAAAAGCATGATGTTTAATTTCCATATATTTGCCTATTTTCCAAGATTCTACTGATTTCTAGTTTATATCATTGTGGTCTGAAAAGATACTTAATACGATTTTAATCTTCTTAAATTTAAACCTTTTAAGTGGCTTAAGAGATATATTCTGGAGAATGGTCCTTGTGCACTTGAGAAAAAAAGTGTGCTCTACTATTGTTGGATGGAATATTCTGTATATGGCTAATAAGTCCATTTGGTCCAACATGTAGTTTAAGTCCAATGTTTTCTTATTGATTGTGTTTCTAGATTATCTTTTCATTGCTGAAGGTGAAAATTGAGGTTCCCTACTTCTATTGTACTGTAGTTTATCTCTCCTCATAATATTTACTAATTGCTTCAATGTTTTGTGCATATAGATTTACAATGGCATATGTTCTTGGTAAGTTGATCCCTTTATTTATTACATAAGGACCTTTTAATCTTTTTATTGTTATTTACTTAAAGTCTATTTTGTCTCATGTAAGTATAGCTACAACTGCTTTTTTTTGTGTTTGTTTGTTTTCATTTGCATGGAATATCCTTTTTCATCCCTTCACTTTCAGACTTGTATGTCCTTACTAGTAATGTGAGTCTCTTATTGACAATATACGGTTGATTTTTTAAATTCATTCAGCCACTTCATGTATTTTAATTGGAGAATTTAAGCCATTTACATTCAAGGTTATTTACAGGCACAGACTTCCATTTTGTAATATGTTTTAGTTTGCTTTGTAGATCTTTCATTTTTCTTCTTCTCTAGCTGTCTTACTTTGAAGTTTGATGGTTTCTGACAGTTGTATGCTTTGAATCCTTTCTTTTTTATTATTTGTGCAATTGCTGTGACTTTTTTTTAAAATTATACTTTAAGTTCTGGGATACATATGCAGAACATGCAGGCTTGTTACATAAGTATACACGTGCCATAGAGGTTTGCTGCACTCATCAACCCGTCATCAGCATTACATATTTCTCCTAATGCTATCCCTCCTCTAGCCCCCAGCCCTTGACAGGCTCTGGTGTGTAATGTTCCCCTCCCTGTGTCCAAGTGTTCTCATTGTTCAATTCCAGTTTATGGTTTTGTATGGCTGCATAGCATTCCATGGTGAATATATGCCACATTTTCTTTATCCAGTTGATCATTGATGGGCATTTGGGTTGGTCCCAAGTCTTTGCTTTTGTGAACAGTGCTGCAATAAACATACATGTGCATGTGTCTTTATAGGAGAATGATTTATAATCCTTTGGGCATATACCCAGTAATGGGATTGCTGGGTCAAAAGGTCTGGTTCTAGATCCTTGAGGAATCACCACACTGTCTCCCACAATGATTGAACTAACATACACTCCCACCAACAGTATAAAAGCATTCCTATTTCTCCACATCCTCTTCAGCATCTGTTGTTTCATGACTTTTTTTTTTTTATTACATTTTAGGTTTTGGGGTACATGTGAAGAACATACAATATTGTTGCATAGGTACACACGTGGCAGTGTTATTTGTTGCCTTCCTCCCCTTCACCTATATCTGGCATTTCTCCCCATGCTATCTCCCCCCAACTCCCCACCCGCCACTGTCCCTCCCCTATTTCCCCCCAACATACCCCAGCGTATAGTGCTTCCCTCCCTGTGTCCACATATTCTCATTGTTCAACACCCGCCTATGAGTGAGAACATGCGGTGTTTGATTTGTGCAGCCATCAAAAACGATGAGTTTGCGTCCTTTGTAGGGACATGGATGAACCTGGAAACCATCATTCTCAGCAAACTGACACAAGAACAAAACAGGTTTTAAACCAAGAATGATTATTGGTATATAGGAATGCTTGTGATTTTTGCAAATGGATTTTGTATCCTGGGACTTTGCTGAAGTTGCTTATCAGCTTAAGGAGATTTGGGGCTGAGATGATGGGGTTTTCAAAATATACAATTATGTCATCTGCAAACAGAGACAATTTGATTTCCTCTCTTCTATTTGAACACTCTTCATTTATTTCTCTTGCCTGATTGCCTTGGGCAGAACTTTCAATACTATGTTAAATAGAAGTGGTGAGAGAGGACATCCTTGTCTTGTGCCAGTTTTTAAAGGAAATGCTCCCAGCTTTTGGCCATTCAGTATGATATTGGCTGTGGGTTTATCATAAGTAGCTCTCACTATTTGGAGATACACTCCATCAATACCTAATTTATTGAGAGTTTTCACCATGAAGAGGTGCTGAATTTTATTGAAGGAATTTGCTGGATCTATTGAGATAATTATGGATTTTTTGTCATTGGTTCTGTTTATGTAATGGATTATGTTTCCTGATTTGTATATGTTGAACTAGCCTTGCATCCCAGGGATGAAGCCAACTTGATATTGGTGGAAAAGAGCCAAATCATGAGTGAAGTCCCAATTACAATTGTTACGAAAAGAATAAAATACCTAGGAATATAACTTACAAGGGATATGAAGGACCTCTTCAAGGAGAACTACAAACCACAGCTCAAGGAAATAAGAAAGAACACAAACAAATGAAAAAACATTCCATACTCATAGATAGAAAGAATCAATATTGTGAAAATGGCCATATTGCCCAAAGTAATTTAGATTCATTTCTATCCCCATCAAGCTACCATTGACTTTCTTCACTGAATTAGGAAAAACTATTTTAAATTTCATATGGAATCAAAAAAGAGCTCACATAACCAAGACGATCCTAAGCAAAAGAACAAAGCTGAAGGCACCACACTACCTGACTTCAAACTATACTACAAGTCTACAGTAACCAAAACAGCATGGTACTGGTACCAAAACAGATATATAGACCAATGGAACAGAACAGAGGCCTTAGAAATAATGCTACACATTTACAACCATCTGATCTTTGACAAATCTGACAAAAATAAGCAATGGGGAAACGATTCCCTAATTAATAAATGGTATTGGGAAACTGGTTAGCCATTTGCAGAAAACTAAAACTGGACCCTTTACACCTTATACAAAAATTAGCTAATGATGAATTAGACTTAAATTTAAGATCTAAAACCATAAAAACCCTAGAAGAAAACCTAGGCAATATCCTTCAGGATATAGGCATAGACAAAGACTTCATGATTAAAACACTAAAAAGAATAGCAACAAAAGCCAAAATAAATAAATGTAACCTAATTAAACTAAAGAGCTTCTGCACAGCAAAATAAATTATCATCAGAGTGAAGAGGCAACCTACATACAGAATGAGAGAACATTTTTGCAATCCATTCATCTGACAAAGGGCTAATATCCAGAATTTACAAGGAACTTAAAATATTTATAAGATGAAAACAACCCCATCAAAATTGGGCAAAGAATATGAACAGACACTTCCCAAAAGAAGATATTTATGTGATCAAGAAACATATGAACAAAAGCTCATCATTATTGGTCATTAGAAAATGGAAATCAAAACCACAATGAGATACCATCTCATACCAGTTAGATGGCAATTATTAAAAAGTTAAGAAACAACAGATGCTGGAGAGGATGTGGAGAAATAGAAACACTTTTACACTGTTGGTGGGAGTGTAAATTAGTTCAACCATTATGGAAGACAGTGTGGGGATTCCTCAAGGATCTAGAACCAGAAATACAATTTGACCCAGCAATCCAATTACTGGGTATATACCCAAAGGATTATAAATCATTCTACTATAAAGACACATGCATACGTGTGTTTACTGCAGTACTATTCACAATAGCAAAGACTTGGAACCAAGTCAATTCTTTCTAGACTGGATAAAGAAAATCTGGCACACATACACCATGGGATACCATGCAGTATAGAAAGATGAGTTCATGTTTTTTACAGCAACATGAATGAAGCTGGAAACCCTCATTCTCAGCAAACTAACACAGGAACAGAAAACCAAATATCGCATGTTTTCATTCATAAGCGGGAGTTGAACAATGAGAACCAATGGACACAGGCAGCGGGGAGCATCACATACCAAGGCCATTTGGGGGTGGTGGCGTAGGGGAGTGATAACATTAGGAGATATACCTAATGTAGATGATGGGTTGATGGGTGCATCAAACCACCATGGCATGTGTATACCTATGTAACAAACCTGCACGTTCTGCATATGTATCCCAGAACTTAAAGTATAATTTAAAAATAAATAAATAATGTTGCTATAAACATCTGCAAATAAAAAAGTTATTGTGAGAGTTCACTAGGTTTTTAAATAGAACAATGTGTTTTATAAATTAAATAAAAGGGCATGGGAAAATGAAAAACAACAACAATAACAACGATCAAAAAAGACAAAGAATGTCATAGGTAACGATTAAGAGTTAAATTCAGCAAGATCTAACTATCCTGAATACATACTTAACCAACACTGGAGCATCCAAGGTCATAAAAAAAGTTCTTAGCAACCTATGAACAGACTCAGATAACCACACAATAATAGTGTGGGACATCAACACCCCACTGTAATAGACAAATCATCAAGGAAGAAAACTAACAATGATATCTGGGACTTGAATCTAAAACTTAACCAAAGGTACCTAATCGACAACTATAGACTTTTCCATCCCAAAACTACAGAAAGTACATTCTCATCAGCACATGGTGCACACTCTAACAGCCACACAATTGGCCATAAAGCAATTCTTAGCAAATTTAAAAAAATTATGAAAACCACAATCTTGAATGATAGCACAGTAAAAATAGAAATGTGTACTAAAAAGATCACTCAAAACAATTCAGTTACATGCAAATTAAACAAGCTGCTCCTGAATGACTTTTGGGTAAACAATGAAATTAAGTTGAAATCAAGAAATTCTTTGAAATTAATGAGAACAACAATGCAACACAGCAGAATCTCAGAGACACAGCTAAAGCAGTGTTAAGAGACAAGATAGTGCTATATTTTTACATTAAAAATTTAGAACAATCACAAATGAAGAACCTAACATCACACCTAGAAGAACTAGAAAAAACAAGAGCAAACCATTTTCATAGCTAGTAGAAGACAAGAAATAACTAAAATCAGAGCTGAACTGAATGAAATTGAGGTGCAAAAAAAAATACAAAAGATCAAAGAATTCTGGAGTTTGCTTTATCAATGAATAAATAAGACTTATAGACACTGCCCCAAAAGAGAGAAGATGAAACAATTAGGAATGTCAAAATGACAAAACCACTGATGCCACAGAAATACAAGAAAACTTTCAATAGCTATTATAAAAGTATCTATGGACACAACCTAGAAAACCTAGAAGAAATAGATAAATTATTGGAGACATACAGCCTCCTAAAATTGAACCAGTAAGAAATTGAAATCCTGAAGAAAGGATAAATTATATAATTGAATCAGTAGTGAAAAAAAAAAAAACCCTACCAACCAGAAAGAGCCCAGGACCAATGGATTCACAGCTGAATTCTACCAGATATATAAAGAAGATCTGGTATAATTTTTACTAAATCTATTCAAAAAAATTGAAGAGAAAGGACTCCTCCATAACTCATTCTATGAAACCAGCATTATTCTGATACCAAAACCTGGCAGAGACTCACACACAGAAAAACAACTTCAGGCCAATATCCTTGATAAACACACATGCAAAATTCCTCAGCAAAATACTAGTGAACCAAACTCAGTAGCACATCAGAAAGATAATCTCCACAATCAAGTACGCTTTATCACTTGGATGCATGGTTGGTTCAACATATGCAAACTAATACATATAATTCATCACATAAACAGAACTAAAGACAAAAACCAAATTATCTCAATAGATTCAGAAAAGCATTCAATAAAATCTAATATCCCTTTATGTTAAACATGCTCAACCAACTAGACACTAAAGGAACATACTTTAACATGATAAGTTCCATCTATGAAAATCCCACAGCCAACATCATATAGAACAGTCAAAAGCTAGAAACATTCCTTAGAAGAAATGGACAAATACAAGAAAGTCCACTCTCATCACTCCTGTTCAATATAGAACTGGAAGTCCTAGCCAGAGCAATCAGGTAAGAAAGAGAGAGAAAAAAAGCATATCCAAATAGGAAACGAGGAAATAAAACTGTCTCTGTTTGTAGATGACATGCTTATATAACTAGAAAACCCCAGTTTTATATATAACTAGGTAGATAGTCTATTCCTGAAAGCTCCTCAATTGGATAAACAGCTTTAGCAAAATTTCAGTATAAAAATCAGTGTCAAAAAATTCAGTTGCATTTCAATACATCAACAACATCCAAGCTGAGATCCAAATCACAAATGCAATTTATTCACAATAGTCACAAAAATAATAAAATACCTAGGAATACAGAAGAAATCAGAGATGACTGTCTTTGTTTAGTGCATATTATTTTGTAGGCAGTTGATATGTCATTTTTAAATCTAAAAAAAAAAAAACTCTGCAGACTACTATTATAGTTCTAATGTTTCATGTAGAAGAAACAGAGGATTACAGGGTGCTATGGCCTGAATGTGTCTTTCCAAAATAGATATTCAAAACTAATCCCCATTGTGTTGGTATTAAGCCCTGGGGCCTACTGGAAGTGATGAAGTCATTAGAGCTCTGCCCTCATAAATGGGAACAGTGCCCTTATAAATGGGGTTGAAGAGTGTACTCTTGCTACTTTTCTGCCATGTGAGAACACAGCAAAGCTGCCATCTATGAGAAGCAATTCCTCACCAGACACTGAATTTGCTGGCTCCTTCATCTTGGACTTCTCAACCTCCAGAACTGTGAGAAATAAATTTCTTGTCTATAAATTACCTAGTGTTTGCTATAACAGCAGAAATGGACAAGACAAAGGATACAAGTAACCTGATAAGAGTCATACACAATCTGTATACTTTCTAAGCAGGGTTGCACAACATGGTGGCCCTGGTAGAGCTAATCAGTGGCAGAACTATATTTAAAACTAAGCCTAACTGTTTCCACTTTTTTTTTTTCAGTTGCGTTGTCTTTAGCTATCACTAGTCTCTGGTGTTTGGGTCAATCATGATGGACACGCCATTTTACCATCTTTTGGGCCAATTATTCATGACCATAAGTATTAAGAAGGTCAGGTATATATGAGGTCATTTCAAATAAATATTATTAGTAGTTGGTACAATGCAAAAATGAGGTAGTAGGGATTAGAGTAATCAAACTACATGTAACATATTCAAGTTCCATTTTGAGAGAAATATTCAGGGCATCTGAAACCCTAGTTTACCCCATACATTTATGACGGTTCTTATGTTGGTATATTATATAAGATGACAAGCTAAAAATTAAATGTTATAAGATATACATTACAGTTTTTAAGGTAATCCATATAATTTTATCTTGAAATTGAAAAGATTATTTAGCCTCCAGGCAGCTGTGGTATACTTTATTTTTCTAAAGCTTTATTGAGATATAATTGAGATACAAAATCTGCTGCGTGTTTTTACTGCATACAAATTGATGAGGTTGCACATATATATATACACCCGTGATACCATTACCATAATAAAATAAATGAGTATATCTATCATTTCAAAAATTTCTAATTTTTCCCTTTGCTTTGTTACAGTTGTTGCTGTTATGGTAAAGAACACTTAACATTAAATACACCTTCTTTAGAAATTTTTAAGTATCAAGCAACATATTGGTTGTTTTTATTTTTTTAATGTGTATAAATTTATGAGGCAAAAGTACAATTTTGTTGTTTGCATAGTGGTCAACTCAGGGATTTAGGATATCTATCACTCAAGTAACATGTTGCACCCATTAAGTAATCTCTTGTCATCTATTCTCTCATGTTTCTGAGTCTCTGTTTTCTATAATTACACTCTCTATGTCCATATGTACACATTTTTTAGCTCCCACTTTTGAGTAAGAATATGTGAGATTTGTCCTTCTGTGTCTAAATAGTTTTACTTAAGATAATAACCCCCAATTTCATCCATTTTGTTGTAAAAGATATGATTTCATTCTTTATGCTTGAATAATATTTTATTGTATATATACACCAATTTTTTTAACCAATCATCTGTTGATACACACTGTATTAGTCAGTTCTCACATTGCTATAAAAACATACCTGAGACTGGATAATTTATGGATAAAAAATACTTAATTGACTCATGGTTCCTCGAGCTGTACAGGAAGAATAGCTGGGTGGCCTCAGAAAACTTACAAGCACAGCAGAAAGGCAAAGGAGAAACAAAAACATTTTCACATGGTGGCAGGAGAGTGAGAAAGAAAACAGGGAAGTGTCACACACTTTTAAACAACCAGATCTTGCAAGAACTCACTCACTATCATAAAAACAGCAAAAGAGAAACACATTCCCATGATCCAATCACCTCCCACCAGGTTTTTCTCCCAACATTGGAAATTGCAATTAAACAGATTTGGGTGGGAGCACTGAGCCAAAACAGCAAAGGAGAAGCAAGCATATCTTTGAGAAGAGAGGATAAAAGGGAAAGTGCTACACACATTTAAACAACTAGATCTTAGGAGAACTCATTCACTATCATAAGAAAAGCAATGGGGAAACTGCCCCCATTAACCAATCACCTCCCACCAGGTTTCTTCCCCAATATTGGGAATTACAATTCAACATGAATGATTGGGGACACAGAGCCCAATTATATCAGACACTTACATCAATTTTATATTTTGCTATTGAAAATAGTGCTGCAATAAACATATAAGTGCAGTATCTTTTTGATGTAATGATTTCCCATGAGTAGATAGGCAGTAATGAGATTGCTGGATCAAATGGTAGTTCTAATTTTAGTTCTTTGAGAAATCTCCATATTGTTTATCATAAAGGTTGTACTAACATACATTCCCACTAATGATATAAAAGCTTACCCTCTTCTCCGCATCTTCACAAACACCTTTTCTGTTTTTTTAATAGCAGCCATCAGAGCAGGGTGGGATTATATCTCTTTATGGATTTCATTTGCATTTCCCACACGATTAGTGATGGTGAGCATTTTTTTCCACATACTTATTTGTCATATGTATGTCTTATTGTAAAAAATACATATTCATGTCCTTTGTCAACTCTTAATGGGATTATTACTTTATTGAGTTATTTGCATATTCTGAATATTAGTATCTGGTTAGATGAATAATTTGCCAATATATTTTTCAGGTTGTCTGTTCACTTTGGTGATTTTTTTTTCTTACAGAAGCTTTTCAGTTTAATTAAGTCTTATTTTGTCTATTTTGGGGTTATTTTGTTTGTACTCTTGAGGTCTCAGCAACAAACTATTTGCCTAGACCAATATCCAGAATAGTATTGCCTAGGTTTTCTTGCAAGATTTTTATACCGTCAGGTCTTATGTATAAGTTTCTAATCTATATTGGTTGATTTTTGTATATGGTGAGGGATGGGAGTCTAGTTTCATTTTTCTGTATATGGCAATCCAATTTTCCCAGCACAATTTGTTGAAAAGGATGTCCTTTCCCCATTAAATGTTCTTGATAACTTTGTCAGAAATTAGTTGACTGTTAATAAGTGGCTTCACTTCTGGGTTCTCTATTCTGTTTTAATTATCTGTATGTCTTTTTTTATATGAGCGCCATGCCACTTTGTCTACTGTATCCTTGTAATGTAACTTGAAATTAGGTAATGTGATGCCTTTGGCTTTGCTCTTTTGCTTAATATTGCTATGCTTATTCAGGTTCTTTTTTGGTTCGATGTGTATATTAGGACTGATTTTTTTCTAGTCCTGTGGAAAATGATGTTGGTATTTTGAAAGAGATTGCATTGAATATGTTGATTGCTTTGGGTAGTTTGGTCATATTAACAATATCAGTTTTTCTGATTCATGAGCATGTGATGTTGTTTCATTTGTTTCTGTCATCTACAATTTTCTTTATCAGTGTTTTGTAGTTTTCCTTGTAGAGATTATTCACCACTTTGGTGAAATTTATTCTTAGGTAATTTTGTTTTAGTTATTTTAAATGCAATTGCCTTCTTGATTTGGTTTCAGAAAAATTATTATTGATATATAGCAATGCTACTAATTTTTGTACGTTGATTTTGTATCCCGAAACATTACTAAATTCATTTATCAAATGTAAGAGTTTTTTGATGGAGTTTTTAGGTTTTACCAGGTATAAAATTATGTCATGAGCAAATAGCAATAATTTGACATCTCTTTTCCAGTTTCAATGCCTTTTATTTTTTTCTCTTGCCTGACTGCTCTGGCTAGGACTTTCAGTAGTATCCTGAGTAGGAGTGGTAAAAATAGATGTCCTTCTCTTGTTTCAGTTCCAGAGCCATTTGCTGGTCCCTGAGGCCCAGTACAGGCCTCGGGGCTTGGGCTCCTATCCCAACATGGGTCCTATCCCCTACTGACAGCAGCGAGTGCTCAGGGTGGTCCTTGGCAGGCAAGAACATAGAGAAAAGACTTTCACCTTTTACCTATTCAGTGTACTGTTTGGTGTGGGTTTGTCATATATGGTCTTTATTATTTTGACATATGTTTCTTCTATGCTGAGTTTGAGGGGTTTTTTTTTAATGAGGCATGCTGAATTTTATCAAATAATTATTGTTTGTTTATTGAGATGATTATATGGCTTTTGTCCTTAATTTTGTTTATGTGGTGAATTACATTTGTTGATTTGCATATGTTAAACCATCCTTGAATCCCTGGAATAAAACCCACATGATCCAACCACCTCCCACCAGGCCCCTCCACTGACATGTGGGGAGTACAATTTGACATGAGATTTGGGTGGACACAGAGCCAAACATTATCACTCACTGGCTCCTCTGTTAAAGACTCATTTTTGGTTCCTAGTTAGTACCAGCCACATAAGTTGCACATTTTCATTTTCCTTCCTATTTTTTAGTGTTTCCTATTGCTTTTCTGTTGATTTTCCGTGTTTCTTTTTGATTAATGTATTAAAAATATGATTGTCTACATACTACTTTGGTCCTTCTAAATGGATGAGGTATTGCTAAAATGTCATCAGCCATCATAAAAAATATTGTACTGTGTTAAATACAGGAATTGTATTATACAGTAGAGCTCTAAAATTTATTCATCTTATATAATTGAAATTATAAATAATTTCAACAAGTTCTATGCAATAGACCATCAATTCCACAGAAATACAAACTACCATCAGAGATTACTACAAACAACTCTATGCACATAAATCAGTAAATCTGGAAGAAATGTATGAATTTCTGGATACTTGCACCCTCCTGAGACTAAACCAGGAAGAAGTTGAAACCCTGAATAGACCAATAACAAGTTCTGAAAATGAGGCAGCGATTAATAGCCTACCAACCAAAATAAGTCTGAGTCCAGACGGGTTCACAGCCAAATTCTACCAGACGTACAAAGAGGAGCTGGTACCATTCCTTCTGAAACTATTCCAAACAATACAGAAAGAGGGAATCCTCCCTAACTCATTTTATGAGACCAACATCATCCTGATACCAAAACCTGGCAAAGACACAGCTAAAAAAGAAAACTTCAGGCCAATATCCATGATGAACATTGATGCAAAAATCTTCAATAAAATACTGGCAAATCAAATGCAACATCACATCAAAAAGCTTATCCATCATGATCAAGTAGGCTTCATCCCGGGGATGCAAGGCTGGTTCAAGATCCACAAATCTATAAATGTAATCCATCACATAAACAGAACCAAGGACAAAAACCACATGATTATCTCAATAGATACAGAGAAGGCCTCAACAAAATTCAACCACCCTTTATGCTAAAAACCCTCAATAAACTAGGTATTGATGGAATGTATCTCAAAATAATAAAAGCTATTTATGACAAACCCACAGCCAATATAATACTGAATGGACAAAAACCAGAGGCATTCCCTTTGAAAACTTTCTCTAGACAAGGATGCCCTCTCTCACCACTCCTATTCAATATAGTATTGGAAGTTCTAGCCAGAGCAATCAGGCAAGAAAAAGAAATAAAGGGTAATCAATTAGGAAAAGAGGAAGTCAAATTTCTATTTGCAGATGACATGATTGTATATTTAGAAGGTCAATTTTATTCTTTTGTGTGTGACTATCTAGTCTTCCCAACACCATTTATTGAAGAGACTATCCTTTCTCATTATGTAGTCTTCATACCCTAGTGAAAGATTAGTTGATTGTATATGCAAAGGTTTACTTCTGGTCTCCTTAATATGTTTCATTGATCTATACGTGTGTCTTTATGCCAATACCATATGGTTTTAATTACTGTAATATGTAATATATTTGAAATCAGGAAATTTAATGCCTCAACTTTGTTCTACTTTCTCAAGATCACTTTGGCTCTTCTACAATTTTTGTTGTTCCATACAAATTTTATATTATTTATATGATTTTTCTATTTCTATAAGAAATGCCATTGGAGTTTTGATAAGAATACCATTGACTCTATAGATTGTTTTGGGTAGTATAAACATTTAAAAAGTATTAATTCTTCCAACTCTTGAAGCAGGGATGTCTTTCCATTTATTTCTATCTTTAATTTCTTTCATCAATCTAGTTTAGTTTTTGGTGTACAAGACTTTTACCTTCTTGGTTAAGTTTATTCTTAGGTGTTTAATTTTTATATTTTGTACTATTGCCATTGAATCTGTTTTCTCAATCTCCTTTGAAGATAGTTCATTATTAGTATTTAAAAGGATAATTTTTTGTATATTTATTTTGTACCCTACAACTTTACTGACTTCATTTTTTAGTTCTAATTGTTGCTGTGTTTTTGTGGAGTCTTTAGGATATGCTATTTATAAGATCATACCATCTGCATACAGAGATAATTTTAATTCTTCCTTTCCAGTATTGTTTTATCTTTTCCTTGCCTAATTGCTTTGGTGAAGATTTCTGGTACTATTTTAGATACAAGTGACAAGAGTTGCATTTATTGTCTTGTTCCTGATCTTAGAGGAAAAGGTTTCATTGTTTAACCATTGAATATAATATTAGGCATGGACTTGTTGTATACAGTCTTTATTATGTTCAGGTACATTTCTTTTATACCTAGTTTCTTGAGCATTTTTATTATGAAACATTGTTGAATTTGGTCAAATGCTTTTTCTGCAAATATTAAGATGATCATGTGGTTTTTATCTTTAAATACGTTAATATGATGTACCACATTTATTGATTTGCATATATTAGACTAATTTTGAATCCAAGTTATAAATTCTACTTGGTTATGGTGTATCATCTTTTTAATATACCACTGAATTCAGTTTGCTAGTAAGGATTTTTGCATGGATGATCATCAGAAATATTGGCCTGTCCTTCCTTACAAGAGCTCCTGAAAGAAGCACTAAACAAGGAAAGGAACAATGAGTACCAGCCACTCCAAAAACATACCAAATGGTAAAGACCATTGACACAATGAAAAAAATGCATCAACTAATGTGCAAAACATCCAGCTAACATCAAAATGGCAGGATCAAATTCACACATAACAGTATTAACCTTAAATGTAAATGGGCTAAATGCACCAATCAAAAGACACAGACTGGCAAATTGGATAAAAAGTCAAGACCCATCGGTGCACTGTATTCAGGAAATCCATCTCATGTGCAAGGACACACATAGGCTAAAAATAAAGGGATGGAGGAAGATTTATCAAGCAAATGGAGAGCAAAAAAAAAGCAGGAGTTGCAATCCTACTCTCTGATAAAATGGACTTTAAACCAACAAAGATCAAAAGAGACAAAGAAGGAAATTATATAATCTTAAAAGGATCAGTGCAACAAGAAGAGCTAATGATCCTAAATATATACACACCCAATACGGGAGCACTCAGGTATATAAAGCAAGTTCTTAATGACCTACAAAGAGACTTAGACTCCCACACAATAATAGTGGGAGACTTTAACACTCCACTGTCAATATTAGGCAGATCAACAAGATAGAAAATTAACAAGGATATCCAAGACTTGAACTCAGATCTGGACCAAGCAGACCTAATAGACATCTACAGAAATCTCCACCCAAATCCACAGAATATACATTCTTCTCAGCACCGCATTGCACCTACTCTAAAATTGATCACATAGTTGGAAGTAAATCACTCCTCAGCAAAAGTAACAGAACAGAAATCATAACAAAGTTTCTCAGACCACAAGGCAATCAAATTAGAACTCAGAATTAAGAAACTAACTCAGAACCTCACAGTTTCATGGAAACTGAACAACTGGCTCCTGAATGTTGACTGGATAAGAATGAAATGAAGGCAAAAATAAAGATGTTCTTTGAAACCAACAAGAATGAAGACACAATGTACCAGAATCTCTGGGATACATTTAAATCAGTGTCTAAAGGGAAATTTATAGCAGTAAATGCCCACATGAGAAGCAAGGAAAGATCTAAAATCAACACCCTATCATCAAAATTGAAAGAGCTAGAAGAGCAAGATCAAAAAAATTCAAAAGCTAGCAGAAGACAAGAAATAACTAAGATCAGAGCAGAATTGAAGGAGATAGAGACACAAAAAATCCTTCAAAAAATCAATAAATCCAGGAGCTGGTTTTTTGAAAAGATCAACAAAATAAACAGACCACTAGCCAGATTAATAAAAAAGAAAAGGCAGAAGAATCAAGTAGATGTAATAAAAAGTGATAAAGGGAATATCACTACTGATTCCACATAAATACAAACTACCATCAGAGATTAATACAAACAACTCCATGCACATAAACCAGTAAACCTGGAAGAAATGGATAAATTCCTGGACACTTACACCCTCCCATGCCTAAACCAGAAAGAAGTTAAAACCCTGAATAGACCAATCACAAGAGCTGAAGTTGAGGCAGCAATTAATAGCCTACCAACCAAAAAAGTCCAGGTCCAGATGGGTTCACAGCTGAATTCTACCAGACATATAAAGAGGAGCTGGTACTATTCCTTCTGAAACTATTTCAAACAATACAGAAAGAGGGAATCCTTCCTAAATCATTTTATGAGACCAACATCATCCTGATACAAAAACCCAGCAAAGACTCCACAAAAAAAGAAAACTTCAGGCCAATATCCATGATGAACATAGATGCAAAAATCTTCAATAAAATGCTGACAAAACGATTGCAACAGCACATCAAAAAGCTTATCCATCACAGTCAAGTAGGCTTCATTCCAGGGATGCAAGGCTAGTTCAACATATGCAAGTCTATAAATGTAATACGTCAAATAAACAGAACCAAAGACAAAAACCACGTGATTTTCTCAATAGATGCAGAGAAAGCCTTTGACAAAATTCAACAGCCCTTTATGCTAAAAACTCTCAATAAACTAGGTATGGAAGGAACATATCTCAAAACAATAAAAGCTATTTATGACAAACCTGCAGCCAATATCATATTGAATGGGTAAAAACTGGAAGCATTCCTTTTGAAATCCAGCACTAGACAAGGATGCCCTCTCGCACCACTCCTATTCAATATAGTATTGGAAGTTCTAACCAGAGCAATTAGGCAAGAAAAAAAACTGGTATTCAATTAGGAAAAGAGGAAGTCAAATTGTCTCTATTTGCAGACAACATGATTGTATATTTAGAAGACCCTATTATCTCAGCCCAAAATCTCCTGAAATGGATAAACAACTTCAGCAAAGTCTCAGGATACAAAATCAGTGTGCAGAAATCACAAACATTTCTATACACCAATGACAGAATAACAGAGAACCAAATCATGAGCAAACTCCCATTCACAATTGCTATAAAGAGAATAAAATACCTAGGAATACAACTAACAAAGGATATAAAGAACCTCTTCAAGGAGAACCACAAACCACTGCTCAAGGAAATAAGAGAGGACAAAAACAGATGGAGAAACATTCCATGCTCATGGTTAGGAGGAATCAATATCGTGAAAATAGCCATACTGCCCAAAGTAATTTATAGATTCAATGCTATCCTCAGTAAGCTACCAATGACCTTCTTCACAGAACTGGAAGAAACCACCTTAAACTTTATATGGAACAAAAAGAGCCCACATAGCCAAGACAATCCTAAGCAAAAAGAATAAATCCGAAGGCAACACGCTACCTGATTTCAAACTATACCACAAGGCTACAGTAATCAAAACAGCATGGTACTGGTACCAAAACAGAGATATAGACCAATGGAATAGAACAGAGGCCTCGGAGGCAATGAAACACATCTACAATCATCCAATATTTGACAAACCTGACAAAAACAAGCAATGGGGAAATGATTCCCTGTTTAATAAGTGGTGTTGGGAAAACTAGCTAGCCATGTGCAGAAAGCAGAAACTGGACCCCTTCCTGACAACTTACACTAAAATTAACTCGAGATAGATTAAAGACTTAAACATAAGACCTAACACCATAAAAACCCTAGAAGAAAACCTAGGCAAAACCATTCAGGACATAGGCATAGGCAAGGACTTCATGACTAAAACATCAAAAGCATTGGCAACAAAAGTAAAAATAGACAAATGGGACCTAATTAATTCCAGAGCTTCTGTACAGCAAAAGAAACAATCATTAGAGTGAACTGGTAACCAACAGAATGTGAAAACGTTTTTGCAATCTACCCATCTGGCAAAGGGCTAATATCCAGAATCTACAAAGAAGTTAAACAGATTTACAAGAAAAAAACAAACCCATCCAAAAGTGGGCAAAGGATATGAACAGACACTTTTCTAAAGAAGACATATATGAGGCCAACAAACATATGAAAAAATGCTCATTATCACTGACTATTAGAGAATGCAAATCAATGCCACATTGAGATACCACCTCACACCAGTTAGAATGGCGATCATTAAAAAATTTGAAGATAACAGATGCTGGAGAGGATGTGGAGAAATAGGGAGATTTTTACACTGTTGTTGGGATTTTAAACTAGTTCAGTCATTGTGGAAGACAGTGTGGCACTTCCTCAAGGACCAGAAATAGAAATTCCATTTAACTCAGCAATCCCATTACTGGGTATATACCCAGAGGATTATAAATCATTCTATTATAAAGACACATGCACACGTATGTTCATAGCGGCACTGTTTACAATAGCAAAGACCTGGAAGCAACCCAAATGTCCATTGATGATAGACTGGACAAGGAAAATGTGGCACATATACACCATGGAATACTATGCAGCCATAAAAATGATGAGTTTGTGTCCTTTGTAGGGACTTGGATGAATCTGGAAACCATAATTCTCAACAAACTGAAACAAGAACAGAAAATCGAACACCGCATGTTCTCACTCATAGGCAGGTGATGAACAATAAGAACACATGGACACAGGGAGGGGAGCATCACACACTGGGGTCTGTTGTGAGGGGCTAGGGAAGGAACAGCAGGGGGTGGAGAGGTTGGGGAGGGATAACATGAGGAGAAATGCCAGATATAGGTGATGGAGGGATGGAGGCAGCAAACCACCTTGCCATGTATGTACCTAAGCAACAATCCTGCACATGTACCAGAACCTAAAGTACTGTAAATATATATATATATTTTTTTTGGCCAATTCACATGTTTTGTATACTTTAACATCACAGTGAGAACTCATCTCTGACATTAAACATACTAAATAGCAAGCCACCAATTTCATCAATAATAATCCATTTTTGACATTCACTATGTTAGCACGTTAGTTGAAATTTGGATAGTTTGCTATACATCTTGGGGTAGCCATCTCTGGAGTGTGGCCCATCTGATAAAATATTAGCCCACTATCTTTGGAGAATGGATTCATTATAAAAACAACTGATTGTTTCTGGAACTAAACATTAAACTAATTGGCACATGTAGAATACTAATTCTCTACTTTCCCTTTACTGAAGTATTGTATAGTATTAAAAACATGGTAATGAAATATAATGCATTTGAGTTAATTAAAAATGAGTAGCCCTTGAGCACCTATGTGTATGAGCCCTGCTAAGCACCTGGGAGGATAAAAAGAACAAACAAGCACTTTGGTATCTAGCCATTCATTACACCAGCTTCAGTATCTTTGACTTATTAATCTAGAGAAAGATATGATTGAATCCTTCATCAGTTGTTTCCAGCCTCTTGTTAAATGGTCTTCACATCTAAATTCATTTTCAAGGATCTGATTTGTCACTTGGCCAGAATTCTCACCTTCTTGAGACCAATAGATAAAGCCTGTTTATACATTTATTGTTTAACTAATATCGCCTTACCTGTTTCCTGGTTGGGGCGGGGGGTGGGGGGGTTGGAAATCAGCTACGTTTCATCTCAATCCAGGAAGACTATAGGAACTGAGGCTCGTCCTAAAGAATAAAAATACTATCTTTAAATTTTTCCCTAGCCAAGATCAATTTTCCAGTTGAAAAGAACTTGAACAATCTCAGTAAAGTAGCAGGATTATGGCCTACATTGTATCTTTCTATGTGAGAATTTAGCAGTTCTGTGTGGGTCTACTCCTCTTCCTCGTCCTTTGTGAACATTTCTAAACTAATAGTTAATAGAATGTGGCCTCCTCATTTCACACAATGTTAACACAAGGGGCTACAGCATGAAGTAGTTAGACTTTTGAGCTCTTGGTAGTAGATGCAACTGTATCTACGTATCTACTACTGTTGACTACTTCTGATGAGCCAGATGTTTTGCTAAATAGTTTACAAGTATGTCATATAATCCTCACATCCTTTGCAGGGCTTTTATAATCTCTGATTTACAGATAAGATACTGTGGTTTTAGAAATTTAAGCCACTTACCAAAGTTACACGGTTAGTGAATGATGGAAGTGAATTCTAACTCAGGTCTCTGCCTCACAACCAGTACTCTACCTACTTTATCCTGCCCTTTATCTGTCCTCTTCCCACATGGAACCAGGCCAGACACAGCCCTCTTGACCACGCTGCAATTACTATTTACAGGTTAAGTCAACCCCAGGCTGGAACACGCACTTCATAGTCAGGTTCAGGTTTGTGATTTAGTAAATTTTGAGGGAGTAAAGTGACATTCCCTAAAAACACTGTTTTTAAAAATTCTCTTTTGTTGGCTTTATTTCCATGCTCACCTCAACAGTTCATCTGGTAGAAATGTTCATTTCTGTGTGTCATCGAATAAATAAACAATGAACACCTCAAAATTCCAGCAGGTAATCATGTCTGCAGAGTAGGCAACTTTGCGGCCCCCTTCCACAGTAGCCTTTGAAGCGAGTGTGGACACCCCTCGTAGAGAAGCCAAGGCCGAATCTCTGCTACCTGCCCTTCATTCCTGCAATAGTGGAGGCAACTCCAATGAGGAAGGAAGGGTATATCTGGAGAAAAATAAAGAAATGGAGAAAAGAGAAAGGTGGTTTTATCTTCCTTTTAGAATTACAAGTAAGAATGTCATGGCCTCTCAGACAAAATGCAACAATATGTCTTGCAACTCAGGGCTAACCCCAGGCAAAAACGTAAGGGAGGGAAGCTCTATCCTTGGACCCTCAAGTCCTTGTTCTATTTGTCTTTATTCTCCCCAGGTCTCTCCCTTTTAAAGCTCAGGTAGTAGTACCTCCCTATTAAATCTTATTCTTTAAAAGAAAACGGTGTCTAATAGGCAATATTTTTAAAAAACATATATTAATGTCCAGTGTTGGAAAAAACAGAAAGACATATATTTTCTCATAAAATTTTGATACATTTTTATATGAGTATATTCTTTGTGGTCAGCAATGTGTAACACTTTATCAACTGCATGTAAAATGTATATACCTGTAACTTAAAATATTCCACTTCTAGAACTTTATCCTAAGAAATATTAACTTATGCAAAATTTACAAGCAATAAATATGATATCCCAGAATTTCACCAAAAAAACAAGCTAAATGAACAAGAATATAAAATTGGTGAAAACAAATTACAGCACAACCTTATAGTAAAATACTAAATAGCTACTATAATTATGTTAGAGAAATGCTTTGTTTCCAAAAATATTTGATAAAACATATAGAAAAGCAAAATATTATATGTATAAAATGTGAATTGAAGAGTATGAGTTCCCCTAGAATTTAAACATTAACTATCTTTAAGTAGGAGGAATATGGGTGACTTATTTTGGGGTTTTTTTCCCCCTGTTTATCTGTATTTTGCATTTTTAAAGTGAATATGAACTAACACTGTCAAGAAAAAAAGGGCATTAATATTTTATTTGAAGTAGAAAAATCAGATACCATAAGTTATAAATTTAAATGCTTCTATTACTTTGGTTTCTATATGTGAAATATATATTTTTTCATCTAGGAAAGAAACTGTTAGCATTAGAGACCGTGTGCAAAAGGATTTTCTCTAACAGATTTGCTTTCAAGGACATAAAATAGCAGCTGCTCAGAGGCTCAGCCAGGCCCCGTGGAAAGCTGAGACTTGCCAATGTGCCTCCTTGTGTCTGGGAGTCCCCGTGAAGAGATTTATATCTGCAACTCCGAAACCCAGAGTGCTGTAATCTTTCCAATTTGCACTCAGTAATATACGGCATATGTTTTTCTTACCTGGAGATGATAGACTATTAAGATGAGAAGATGAGGTAGTAAAGGAGCTTTCAAAGGAAAAAAAGCAAATCACCTCAGAGTGTGCTGAAATTCCTTAGATGGGTGCTCACAGTCATGCCAAGCAGATTCCCCAGGTGCACTGTGCCCGATCAGCACGGAGGGTCTCAGCCTAGAGCAGTTCCACCTCGTTGTCAAAACTCAATTCAAATATCTCCTCCTTCCTAGCCATTCCGCTGCAGCCCTCCACCATGCTCCCCACTACTCCAAGAAGTCAGAATCAGAAGTAATTTCTCCCTTCTATGAGAAAGTATTGCTAATAAGAATGCGTCACAATGCCTTATGAGAGGTGGCTTTACAGTGTTTTTTTTCCTTGTCCCACTCTATTATCTGTTTCTACCATTGGCAACTTTAACCAGAGAAAGGGTAGGCAGAAGAGGGCCATGACACTAATTATTTAGTCCCTACTCTTTCATCAGGCACCATCTTTAATAAATGCTTTTACTTATATTACCTTAGGCTACTATCAAATAATCTCAAATGTATGCAGTATTATTTGCACTTTATAGTGGAAGAAGTGGACTCTCAGAGAGGTTATACAGTGTTATCAAAGTAGCACAGCTGTTGCAATGAACTGAATTGTATCTTCCCAAAATTCATGTGTTGAAGCCCTACACCCCCAGTGTAATGGTATTTGGAGATGGGACTTTCAGGAGATATTTAGGTTTGGATAAGTTCCTGAGGGTGGTATTTTATGATGGGATCTATGCCCCTAAAAGAAGAAACACCAGCATCCTGACTCTTTCTCACTCTCCCCACTGTGTGAGGATACATGGAGAAGGCAACCAGAAAGAGTCCTCAGCAGAACCAAACTGCACCAGCACCCTGATCTCAGACTGCCAGCTGCTGGAAGTATGAGAAAATAAATTTCCCTTATTGATAAGCCACCCAGTCTGTGGCAATTTTTTTTTTATGGTAGCCTAAACAGACTAATGCAGCCTGTTGACCAGGCACTTACAGCCTGGCTTTTTTCCCCTTTAATACTATAACGCCTCTCAATGTGAACTGTTTATCATTTGTCTTTACAACTCCAGTTTCTAGCAGAGTAACTGGAATATAGTAGACAGAAATCTAACTGATTGGTATTGAGTGTTGGATGTGTGAATAATTAAACAATTGAAGAAAGATAGAAGGATAAACATTTACAACTGAATTTTTGCAATTCAGACATACACAAGTTTACAGATATTTTAATCTGGGGTAAACCATTTCTGATATCTATCTATATCGATATCCATATAGCAAATCTATGCAACTCTCCAAGTTACAGAGAATTTACCTGTGTGATCTGGAGTTATATAGAATATCACAAGCATTTGTGAAGTGATTTTGCTTATAAGATGAGTTTTTCCTTGAGAGTCAGTTGGGAACATAGGAAAGACACATTAACCTTTAGAAGTCACTGCTTTTATGAAAGAAATCATGCTTTCAGAATGTAGACATCAGAAAGATGGGTCATACAAATAGATTTAGACTCAATTAAGCAGTCATTTTTACAGCAATGGCTATTATAATATTTACCTAAAGAACTTTATTCAAACCAGATTTTGAACCTTATTGAGTTGACTTTCAGAAAGTATAATTCTGATATATACTAAATGCAAGCATTTTGTGTGAGAGTAATGACAAATACGGGTTTCTTCTTTGTTTCATCAGTTTTACAATGTTTAATTTGCATACAAAAGTGAAATGGGAATATTAATATGTATCCTATCATTCTTTGTATTAGTGATATAGTTGCAAACCTATTGACCTATTATTTCTCCCATCACAGGTCAGGGATACAGGAAAGTAGTGCTTCCTATCATCGGTAAGTTGGTGAGTAGGAGAGGAGCGATCACTGAAGCTCCTCCCAGCTTTCCCATCCAATGATTCTGTTTCTATAGTTGCAATAATCAAAGTGAGAAAAGAAGGCTCGCTCTCTCACCCTTCTCAGTGTTATGAAATTCTACCCCATCTTCAAAACTCAATTCAAAGAGTTCCTTTTTTCCTGATGCTCTCTCACATCTTCTCTGTTGGTCCCTCAACTCTCTGCCCGCCGAGGAGAATCAGAATTAATTTTCCTTTTCTATGAGCATCCACAAGCACTTTGTTCACATGGCTAATACGGAAGGAATCAGAATGTGTTAAGAGAAGTGGCATTCTAGTGACATTTATTTCTCCTTCCTCCACCCTTTCCATCTCTCTCCGTGACAGGAAGTGCTAGGAAGTTACCAAGAGACCACTCTCCATCAGGTTTAATCATCCTGAGGTAGCAATTGAGTGGTTCACAGTCTGTGTTCTTAATCTGTGCTTTTCTTAAAGCATGGGGCAGAAGTTATTTTTTGTTTTTTAAAATTAAAAAGGCCATGGCTTAGCATTTTTAAATATTATAAATGCAAATTATGCAGAAAATGCATCACCTGCCAGGCACAGTGGCTCACGCCTGTAATCCCAGCACTTTGGGAGGCAGAGGCAAGGTGGATCACGAGGTCAGGAGTTTGAGACCAGCCTGGCCAAAATGATGAAACCCCCTTTAGTAGAGATCTACTAAAAATACAAAAATTAGCTGGGCATGGTGGCCAGCACCTGTAATCCCAGCTACTCAGGAGGCCGAATCAGAAAATTGCTTCAACCCAGGAGGCGGAGGTTGCAGTGAGCTGAGATAGCCACCACCACCCTCAAACCTGGGTGACAGAGCAAGACTCTATCTCAAAAAGAAAAAAGAAAATGCATAACCTTTCTTATTTGAGATGATTATTTATACTGTGTATTTTGTAATCACAGCAAGTTTTTTTTTTAAGTGATTTGTATTGTCATATTTTTTATTATTTCAGTCATATAAGCATTAAGATAACCAGATTTCAAAATATTCTTGGTGCCATTTGTTCATTTAATTACTTATAATATTTGCAATGCCACCCTTGAAGAACAATCCAGGATAGGAATTTTAGAGGGTGACAGGGGCTTTCCTGTCAGCTTCAGAACCTCCAAACTGAGAGTCAGCAGCCCTGTGTTCACATTTGGAGACCAACATCATCAAGAAACCATCGAATGCCCAAGACAGCAGCAAGAAGAAAATCTGATCTCATACATCCATTGTTCTCTCCATTAAAACGTCTTCCTTTCCTATTGAGTTTTCTCTTGCAAAAGAATATGTATGCCTACCTCCAAACATGCAGATAACTTACATATTTCAATCTTGTTCTTAGTTCCGTAAATGTATTAATGTGTATGTGTTCGTGTGCTTAAATTCTACTCTATCAGTCAATATTTTTTAACGATACAAATGTTGAAAAAGAAAAGATGTAAAAAGTAGATAGGAATCTCATAGCAGAGCCATTAAGGGCTATAGCTAAAAGATTAAAGGTAAATGTATATTATGAGACATTGTAATAAGGTGGTCAGGCATTCCTGAAATTAAGTTGAAATGTAATATACAGAGATGAAAGGAAATTAAATATGAAACCCTGAGATACTTATTAAGTCGTCTGTGGGAATCTAGATGATGATGTCACAACCAGGAGAGGAAAGACAACTCGTGCAAAGTTGGACCAGATCCAGTTTGCACTGCAGATTTATGCAGTTAATTTTGTCCCCTGACTGCATTCAGATGAGCATTTCTGCTTGACATACACCAAGAAAATTGCTGCATTATAGCTGTGTTAATGGTAATCAGCATGCTAATGAGCACCAGAAGGTCGTTACAGCAAAGAGAGGTTCAAAGATGTATAACCTAGAGGAAACAAGAACGTAATTCTTCAGGGAATGCAAGTGTCTTGTTTGTAGGTCATAGATTATTTGTTTTGGTCACTGCATTGCACAGGGAGTTTAATTTAAGCAGGAAAAAAAATGAAGCTGTTTGAATTGTGAGAGCAGCCTAGCTTAATTAAGAAAAGTAACACTGGATAGCTTTGAATTTGTGGTTAAAAAAAAATAGAATGCTTCAGTAAACCTAGGATGATACTAAATAGTGCTGTCCAATGTGGAATTATATCTGTGGTAATGCAGAATGTGAGGCTTTTATGTGTATTGTTTTTCAGTCAGAGGTGCTTTGTGGCTCTCTGGCAAGGACAGGATCAAAATATCAGGGGTGAAAAAGATAACGGTCAGAAATTAAGTCATAGTATGTACAAACAATTTCAGAGTCCAAGCCTTCTTAGAGAATTAGGAGATATTTCATTGTTTACTTCACATGCATGTTTTGGCTTCAAAGGTTAAGTATTTATTGATACTGACCAAGAAGAGTATTCAATCAAAAACACCACTGCTATCGCTTATTAAAAAGCTCAGGGACATAAATGCTGTGCAGATTTTAGGTTAAGCTAGGTAGTTGTTGTATTCCCCCTAGGAACTTCCTCCCCACCACAGATTTAGAGAACAACATTAGCTCATCAATTTCTATATGGTATCAACAGAAATAAAATTAATTGCAGTTGCTTAAATTATTATAGGGTTTCTGTGTTTTTGTATAATGAGTAATTTTAAATACACCATTTTGCTAATATGCTCTTTAGATAGGTTTTATAACCAAAGAATGATGCTTTAGAAATGAACAATGGTAATAATTTGTATTTCCCTTATTGGCTAGCACATGGAATTTTTCATATATTTCAAATGAATGAATCTTTAATCTCAGAAGTACAAATAAAATGGCTCCTGACATATAGGTAGATGATAGTTGGATATAGGTATATACACATACATACACACACACACATACTGTTGACCAATTATAATAATGACATCTTATAATTGCCAACCTAATGTCTTTCAAAATTAGAAGTCCATATATTTTTAATGTCTGTCTTCATGATATACCTTTAATATCTTCCTTCAGTCCTAAAACTGCCTCACTACGAAGAAAAAACAAACTTTAGATTAAACCAGTGTTTTAATTGTTTGAGTCCATGCTATTACCATTTTTTCAGAACATTTGGGACAGATATCCATTCATAAAATCTACAATCTCATCTCTAGTGAATAGTTTGGCTGGAGAGGAATTGGTTTGAGGCCAATTTAGGAAGAAAGAAAAGAGGAAAGACAGCTGGTGAGGGATGGAGAAAAAGGGGAGGAAGATAGCAGGAAGGAAGGAAAGATAGAAGGGCTGGGCATGATAGCTCACGGCTGTAATCCCAGCACTTTGGGAGGCCACGGTGGGCGGGTCACTTGAGGACAGGAATTCGAGACCAGCCTGGCCAACATGGTAAAACCCCCTCTCTACTAAAAATACAAAAATGAGAGGGATGTGCTGGCACATGCCTGTAATCTTAACTACTTGGGAGGCTGAGGCAAGAGAATCGCTTGAACCCAGAAGGCAGAGGTTGCAGTGAGCTGAGACTGCACCACTGCCCACTCCAGCCTGGGTCAAAGAGTAAGACTCCATCTAAAAAAAAAAAAAAAGGAAGAAAAAAGGGACGGGGGAAGGGAGGGAGGGAGAGAGAGAGACTATGGCAGTGCAGAAATATAAGAATAAAAAACAGGATGATTAAATAATTTATTAGTATAATAGTATGGTGTTGAGGAAATATAATTTTAAAACAAAAATCTTCTTCCTCCCAGAAAACCTCTCCACAAAGGTAGTAAACAGTTTCATCATAGACTAAGTATTAAACCAGAATGTGCATGAGCACATTATAGGAATCCACTAAGAGATTGCAACAATAGTAAAGAATTACACCCTTTTGTAAAGCTAAGCAGATACAATGCATAAATATGTATTCTGAAGATAAGCAGTAACTAGTCCCAAAGTAAGAGGACCATATTTTGTCATATTGCTCCTTCTAACTTTATCCAGTAATTAAGGTTGCCATCTGTGTTAGCTAAGTGGCTTTATCCAGAGCAAAATGAATTTATCATGTCTCAAAAACAGAAGGTTTGCAACTTGGTACAAGGTGCACACGTAAGTTAGGGTTCTGTCTTCTCACAGAAACTGGGAGATAGAGATGCTGTCTTCCTTAACAATTACATTTCAAAGAGATGTCTCCCAGGTTCTAGAGAAAGCGTTCCTAGGTCATAAAGCTGACAAAGGGCCTATTTAGTTTTCAAAAGGATTTATATACATTTCAAAGGGATGAGAAAGTACAAGCAATTAGGGGAATCTCTTTCCTCATTTCAACGGGGAAATTAAGCTTTATATTTTTAATTTGCATTTCTCCTTACAATGGAAACCACTGATTTTAACCCAAAATAACCACTTTGGGTTTACTAGGGGTTTAGCTACTTGTCTTCCTAGGGGGCAAGGGCGAGCAGGAGTCTCAACTGCAGGTGCTTTGGATCAGAGAACACAGCCTCCCTGGTAGGAGCTCTTTCAGTCCACCTGGGAGTCACATTTATAGGAATTTGAGTTTGTTTTTGTTTGTTTGTTTTGAGTCTCACTCTGTCACCAGGCTGGAGTGCAGTGGCGTGATCTTGGCTCACTGCAACCTCTGCCTCCCAGGTTCAAGCGATTCTTCTGCCTCAGCCTCCCGAGTCGCTGGGATTACAGGCGTGCACCACCACACCCGGCTAATTTTTGTATTTTTAGTAGAGGCAGGGTTTCACCATGTTGGCCAGGATGGTCTTGATCTCCTGACCTCATGATCCACCTGCCTCGGCCTCCCAAAGTGCTGGGATTACAGGCATGAGCCACCGCCCCCGGCCCCAGGAGTCCTTTATGTGTCCAGCTCTGTGCATGCAGGCAAACCTTGGGGATCCTGTTGGCATGCGGGCCTGAGAATCTCAGGGGGTTGGGCTAAGAGTCTGCATTTCTAACCTGCTCCCAGGTGATCCTGCTACTATTGGCTCCAGGCCTACACTATCAGTGGCAAGCATCTGGCTCAGGTATCCTCACAGGTGTAAAAACCCACCATTTACCTGATCTGTGCCTTGAGTAAACTGCTTAGCCTCTTCAATTTCAGGGGAAGAAACCTCATACATGGACAAATGTTCTACTAAGAAAGTTAAGAAACTGTTTCCTGGAACAGTGGAGACCTAGAACCTTATAGAAGTCTTAAAGCACATCTAGTTTCACCCTGCAAGAGAGATCCATTCTGCCCTTGAATCATTTGGGCTCCCATGTGTAAGGCCGTACCTTCCACTGGTGGAGTGCTCCTAACTGTATATGTGGAGATGCAAGCCACTTCCTTTTACTGTTTACACATTGGATCTACTCATGCTGTCTGGAACTAGGGAATAAAATAAAACATAAAGAGATAACATTTCCACAATGCTTTAGAACTTTTAAAGCAATTTTATGTTGATTATGTGATTTTCTCAACAGAACCCTTGACATATTCATAGTCAGCAGTTCTATCCCCACTTATAGGAAGACAACCTTGTCTTATCTTCCACAGGTGAAACTGTCCCAGCGTTTTCAGATTTCTCAGCCCTTTGATTTCCCTCATTTACATTCACTACCTTTTTTAGTACCTACTGTTTAATTGGGTACAAATTAATGGCAATTAAAGAATTGGTCCTTATCTCAAAAATGTCTCCTAGTAAAGATTTCCTTTGCATAAACATTTCTTTTTGTTAAGTTAATACACTATGTTAGCAATAAGTACTTTCTTCTTATACATAAGAACAAACAAAATATTCCTATAGTATGGAGTAGGGATCATACAGGTGTGTTAAACATTTTCCTCCCTTTCCTAAGCAGGTATGTGATAAGTATGTTTATATCTTGCATGTCATACTATACTAGAGGAACCAAGACTTCAGTGAAAAATGAACCATGTTATGAATCCTGAACTGCCTCCAAACTCCACCCCGTGCCCACAGACAACACGGAGGGAGTGTGTCTCAGGCTGCTACAGCAAAATACCATAAACCAGGAATAAATTATAAACAGAAATTTATTTTTCACAGTGGAGGCTGAACGGTCCAACATCAAAGTGCCAGCAGATTTGGACTTTAGGGAAGGCCAGCATCCTGGTTCACAGATGGCCATCTTTTCACTGTAACTTCACATCATAGGAGTGAGAGGTCTCCCTTGGGTCTTTTTTATAAGGCACTAATTGTATTCATGAGAGCTCTGCCCTTGAACTAAGCACATCCCAAGGCCTTACCTCCTAATACCATCACTTTGGGGGTTAGAATTTCAACATAGGAATTTATGAGGGACATGAACATTCAGACCACAACAGGTTGAAATATTGACTCACTTCATCTTGGTTGGTACAGGCTCTCGGATCAATGTTTTCCTTGCTTCTATCCCAAATAGAGCTTCCACATATAAAGAGGAAGGAGTAAGTGGCTTCACGATTGTGGTGGAGGATGGAGACTGGCATTAGCTGATGTGCTATTTCTTGGTATGTCATGGCAAGGAACTGCACCCCTCTGGTGAGAGGCCCTGAGTTCACCTGTCACCTGGGAGTACTATAGGTGATGAACTTGGGTTTAATTTTTTTGGCTCCTGGGAAAACTCTGCATCTCCACCATGTCCACTGGCCAGTCCATTTGCTCATGGCATTCAGTCCTCTGCCATGCTGTCCTGAAGACAGGTCAGCTATGTGTCAACCCAGAGTCTACTGTGCATAGAACCTGAAAAAGCCTCAAGAGTGCCAGCAAGTTATTTGTGCTGACTACGATGCTATTACCTCCTAATAAGATTCCTGGCAAATTCGTGTTTCTCCAGAACTCCAAATGCGAGAGTGGGACATGGGCATTGTGCTTTCACTGCTTCCTGACACCTACTTAATGTCAGTGCCCCTCCCCACACCACAAGACCACAGCCACTTCCCCAAAATGACCCCAAGAAGGGAAAACAGACAACACCTCACTCTCCTCCTCTCTTCTCTCTCTCTCCACAGTCTTTTGGGGCTAAAGAAGACCAAGTCTTCCCCCACTTCCTTTTCCAGCCTGAAGACCTCTTTTACATCAAACTCACACCTCCTAAACCTGCTTAATGGCATACTCGAAAAGCAGATGAAGGAATTTAGGTAACAAGCCTCTGTTCTTGCTATAATTTTTTAAAGCAAGAAGCTAAATATGACCTCATTTCTCTGTGCATTCTGGGCAGGCACTTGTCATCTTCCTTATATCTTGCCACAAGAACTCTGATTCTGTATCATGCAACCATGTGCATCAGAAGAGGCTCGATCCTCTCTAATAAGTTTACTGGTACCGTCCATCTGCCAATGACTCCTGGGATGTGGCAGCAAACTTGAGACCATGAAGGGACCTACATATATGGGAGACAGATGGCACTGAAGATGGTGGAGCAGACAGATATTCCCCAACACATTTATGCCATAGTCTGTGTTGCCCCATGGCCCATACAGAGGGTTTATCAGATGCCTAATGTTTGCAACGCCTGTGGAGCCTACACTCATTACTGCTTCTCACATATATCCCACAACAAACATTAAATGTACATGTTTAATCTGAACCCCAAGCTCATCTCCTGCTTGATGTTTGGGACTGAAATGCTGTGAAGGCCTCCTGAGAGCCCAGGAGCCAAAAATATCAGTTGATCGAAAGTCAGTTTTCCATTATGTCATGTAAAAGTCATGTAAAAAAGTCCTGGCCTCTGCATCAGAAAACAATGCTGTGAGCTGTGTAATCTTGGGAGACCAGGTAACCTGACTGAACCTCAGTGTCCATATGGAAAAAGAAGGTAATAAAGCCCATTTCACCTACCTCAATGGGCACCTATAAGAAATACACAAATTAAAGCATCTGAATATTCACTTGTCAAGCACCTGATAATTTGCAAAGCAAGAATCTTGCCAATTACATCATCCAAAATCTCTGAGCTCTGCAGCATGAGTTTCCCATGGAACCTTCCTGTAATACCCTCAAGAGACACTCCCAGTTTTTGAGACCTTACAAAAGACCTGACATTAACGTAGTGTGTGTGTGTGTGTGTGTGTGTGTGTGTGTGTGTGTGTGTGTGTACCTGTGAATGCCTGATATGTCTATTCTCCATATTGTATCTCACATCTCAAAAAAAATCAAATTACTTATTATATTTATATCAGAAATAAAAGAATTTATTCTAACGGCTACCAGACAGTAGAGTAAAATATGCTTTAAATGACTAAGAAAGAGTATAATGTTCTAGTTTACTAGAAGCCTAGGAAACCTAGTATATCCAGCAGCAATTTTTCTTCTTTTTCTTCCTTTGCAGTGAAGCTGAGAATAATGCCCTTAGGTTTTTCTCACTATGTATGTAGATGGGAAGCAGCAAGGAGCTGCAATGGTACAAATTCAGACACTACAATTAAAAAGATTAAGAATAATTTGGTGATCTTTTAACACAGTTTCTTTACTATCAAAGTCACCCCAAATCAACAATTTTATCATAATGGAATTCAGCAAAAACGCTATTTTAGGCATAAGAAAATTCTATACAAGGAAACATATTAGATGAAGTATTGCTCACGGTGTAATTTTAATTCTGAAAGATCTTGCTAAGAGGGCTTATTTAAATAGGTTCTCCCTGAGATGAATATTTAGGGGAAAAATTCCTACAGGATGATTTATAGCAAAATTATATGAACAGAATGAAGGACAGAAGAATTTTATTAGAAAAGGGTCTCATTTCCACAAAATATAAATTATACCTTTTAGAAAATATATTGAATTTTATTAATATTCTGTAGACAGCCTGAAGTGTTAATCTCCACCCCTACCTATAAGACTTTCATTATGATGTACAAGGTGTATTTACCCTTTAACCAAATAATTTTTGAGCAACTCGGTGGAGCCTCTAGTTTACATATCCTACAAAATATTGTTATGGCAGTTAGAAAATTTACACTTTCTATTGTTCACCACTTTTAATCATATGTATGTGAGTGGTGTGTATTTTACATATGTATTCATGCTTTTTGGTATTACCATGCAAGAAGACATATTAATGATGAACTTGTACTTGATATCTGACAAAAATGTTTTTCCAACACTCACTGTTACTGTTGTTATTGTTTTGACAATTTCTTATAGCAGAAACACAATCATCAGTTTGAGTTTTTTCAGTACAACGATTAAGATTCTGCCTTCATTCATCTTGAAATTTATAGTCAGAAAAATTACTTAGGGTAAACTATTGAGTACTCTACTTCTGCCCAGCATTTAAAAGTGGCCTCATTTAGACCCTGGTAACTAACATTTCTGATGAGGAAGTGTACTTATTCTGATAAAAAGAAATTGATTATAAATCTTCTCCCAGTCCCTATCAGTCTTAAAAACTGAGACTTTCTTAGGATAGTGACATTGTTGTAATGAATATAAGCAAACTGACCACTGGTGCAGTATAGGTTTCAGCAAAAAATAAGCTAGAATTTATATTCTATATTATTTGAAAGTGAAAACTGAGAAAGAGAATGAGGACAAAACCAGGAGACTTAAAAGACTAGGTCCATCTGGACTTTTAAATAAACATTCATCTTAAATGCTCTCTTTAATCAACACCTATAGAATAGAGTAATTGACATGTTTCACCCACCTAGAGCATTCAAAATAGAACACAGGCTCCCTGTTTCATTCAAAATATCTGTAAGATATACGACTACAAAAACAATTATTCTCTAGTTTCACAATGGGAACAACCTGGTTTTAAAATCTAGGCCTGAGTTAAAAACAGTTGCCAAACCTTTCTTATACTGTTTCAAACACCTTGAAAAAAGTATCTCATTGATTTCTCACTGAGTGCCAGTCAAGGTCAGCTTCCATTAACATCTCCATCAAGAGGAGAGAACAATGAAGACAGAGCTTTTCAAAGTACCTGGATATTTGAATACATAGCCTTGGCCTTTACCCAAGTCTTTATACAAATTTGAAGCCCCAGATTTACACAAATGCATAGGAGAGAAATCTCAGGCATTTATTATTGGTTGAAATGGCAAACATCTCCAGATAGTAAAATGGAAGTCCAAAGATACATTTTAGCACAAATATTTCTGGCCAACCCTAAGAATACATGTTCAAATTCAGGAATCCACAACCTCTTAATGTGGATTTTTAAATTTTTAAATAAAACATTAGACCTGCTAACATTACTTAACATAAGATCTGCCCTATTAGCAAATGTTCAATATACAATACAGCAGTGCTCTCCAATCTGTTTGGTACCAGGGACTAGTTTCATGGAAGACAATTTTTCCACAGATGGAGTGGTGCAGGGGATGGTTTTGGGATCATTCAAGTGTGTTACATTTATGTGCACTTTATTTCTGTTATTATTATAATATATAATGAAATAATTATATAATTCATTATACTGTAGAATCAGTGGGAGCCTTAAGCTTGTCTTCCTGTAAATAGCCAGTCCCAACTGGGGGTGATGGGAGACAGCTACAGATCATCAAGCATTAGATTCTCATAAGGAATACACAAGCTAGATCCCTTGCATGGGCAGTTCACAGTAGGGTTCACATTCCGAGAATCTAATGCCTCTGCTGATCTCACAGGAGGCAGAGCTCAGGGGGTAATGCTCATTCACTCACCACTCACCTCCTGCTGTGCAGCCCAGTTCCTAACAGGCCCTCAAGCCATGGACTGGTACCAGTCTGTAGCCCGGGGGTTGGGGACACCTGCAATAGTACTTTAGGTACTATGCTGTATATTAAGTGTTCTTACCATATACACAACTGTTAAGAGTAAAGAGGGTAGAAGGAAACTTTTAGACATCATGGATATGTTTATGGCATAGATCGTGGTGATGGTTTTAACTGCTATATACTTATCTACAAACTTATCAAGTCATATATGTTAAATATGTACAGTTTTCTGTATCACTCATACCTCAACAAGGTTGATTTTTAAAATAAAATAAGTTAAACCTGAAGACCTATAGGGACCTATTTTATATATCCCTAGAATGATAAATGGGACAGTGAAGAAAGAAATATTTTAGGATTGTCTTTATCAACTATATGGAAACACTAGCATCATTCTTTAACCATGGGCTTTCAGAGTTGTGTGAATTCTGAAAAGATATTCTTGTTTACAAGCACATTTTCATACTTGAGGTTACAAACTCAGAGTTGTGACATGTTTAAGGTCACACAGGCAACTTATGGCAAAGCTGAGATGTGGACCAGGTCTACTTATATCTACATATATTTTCAACTTCACTGTTTTTCAGGAGCACAGGGATCTGGCAAAGTTCAACAAAAATGATCCAGTACCTCAAATGTAAACTTTGCTTTTAAGGGTAAACAAAACCAAGCAAAGTTATTTTCAATCAACGCAATTTGATTCTTCCTTTACATCCTTCTTGACGGCCCACTCTGGTTTTCATAACTTATCATCACCAATAAAAAGACTGAAATGTGGAAATATTAAAACTGGTGACTACAGACAAATCTTCAATAAATTTCAAATCATATTTGTATAGTGTGGCTTCTTTTATTGTAAATTTTTTTAGTTTTATTTACTTGTGTATTTGTTTAACCTGCATCATATTCCAAAAATCACTTAAAAGGACATAGAAATAACCTATCGTCATATCCTTTTATTGAGCCTCAACATTTGTCAATCAAAAATTAATATAATAATAAGGTAACGGAACAGTTTTCCTTCTTGGTTCCATCTGATGACTTCTGGTGACTCATCACTTCTCTGAATATCCAAGATCTGCCCAAGGCAACGTGGAAAAGTGAGGTCACAGTTACCCATATAATGTAATTATCCAATAAATCAAACACAAACTTCCTGCTTCATTCACACTGCTTATATTTCCACAGAACTGACCCAAATAAGATCATAAAGATAATTCATTGTAAGGTTTGTTTAAATGCTATAGATCTTCATTTAAATAACAACGGTTTCCTAAAAGCCTCTCTACGCAATTGCAAGCCCTTAAAATAACCAGTTCTGTAGAAACTTCTTGGCTTTGATCGCTCAAGCTTTTGTCTGAAAATCTGGGATACCGAAGGGAAAAAAAGAAGACGTGAAATACTCTCTTTGGCAGGATTTGGTGACTTGAAAATAAACAGTCAGCATCCCCTCTGCTCCATAAGCTTATAGCGTCACATTCAGTGGCATCTTTTCAAATGACCTGAATTGCATTCCTCACTTCCCTTGATTTATCCCTCAGTTGGCCCCTGCAGAAAAGCATCATGTTTTTTCTCCTGCCCTCTGTCTTCTATATTTCATTTCAGGTGTCTATTGAGGCAATGAAAGATAAAGCTCTCTGCTTTCCCTTGTACTAAAGTTCTATATGGAATCAGTTCACCTGTCTGTCACTCCTCATTAAATTCTTACCCTCTTCATTCACATCCTGATCTTTGAAAATGAACATTTGCTTA
Source organism: Cheracebus regulus (assembly GCA_963574635.1). Lineage (NCBI taxonomy): Eukaryota > Metazoa > Chordata > Mammalia > Primates > Pitheciidae > Cheracebus > Cheracebus regulus. The sequence continues at coordinate 69,193 of CAUYQU010048891.1, read as the reverse complement.
ATAAATGTTCCCAAGACTAACAGTGCAGAGTGAAAATCCCACACAGCAGTAAATTATTAACTCAGTCACAGAGGGAGTGCCATATATGACTTTTCAGAATGAGTTATTATGTGGATCATCATGTAATTATGAATTTTTCAAGCCATGATAGAGGAAAATTGAATATTTAATATTTTATGGACATATTCTACACTGAGGACATCTTTCAAAATTTTATGATAATTTTTAGAGTGAGCAAAGAGCAGAACAAAAGTTACAAAATAATTGCAAACTTGAATATTTAATCACTAGAGACATTGTTGGTTATTTCTCAAATTATACACTGTAACCAAGGCTGTGAACTTTTAATCATAGTGAATTCAAGTGGGGAAAAAAGTGCACTAAAATCAATCTATAGATATGTTTAGGTTGCTTAAGAAATAAGGATATAGAACATAATGTCAAATTGAAACCTTGGAACATAAATATTCATGTGAGAGAAAATCTTGAGTGATTTGTTCTAAATGAGCTATTGAAGAAAAAAAAATTTAATGACCCATTTTTAAATGTTCAAAATCAACACCAAGGAATAAACACTAAAATATCTTACAATTCTTGATTGAAAAGAAAATGGAAAAATAAAATTGACATTTTTCTAAAACAATGTTTAAAACTGTAGAAACTATTTTATAGCTTTGATAAAAAAATTAAAGGAAAAATAAAAGACAATTTTATGTGAAATATTAAACATAATTTTGTTATGAATTTTCCTATGTAATTCATACAGACTCATACATTCAGATGTATAGCATAATATTTACCACTTCAATTATCATTAATGTTTCAGCTTGGAAAATTAGAATATTTAGTGATTCTAAATTATTTCCTAATATGTCTTCCTTGTTGCTGGAGAGAATCATTTGTTTGATGTGAATACTAATAAACTTTAAGGACATTTAAACCTGGAGGATCTCAGCCCTAGTTGCACATTGGCATTGCCTAGTCCTACCCCCTAGAGATTCCGAATTGACTGCTGAAATGAGACTGGGCACTGATATATTTTTAAAGCATCAGATTATTTAGATTATTTCAGATTATTTTAGCTTAGAATCGCTGCAGCCTATAGAGCTGCCATCCAGTTTCCGAAGGACAAAACTTCAGATTTCTAAAATCCCCAGAGAATCAACCTTTTGGGAGCACTGAGTGTATAACCACTAAAAATACAAAGATAGCAGGAAAATAGTCCTGGCCCTGAAGTCCCTCATAATATAAAGAAACACATGCATAAATAACTGCAATTCAGTGTAACTGCTCCTATTAGAAGTGTGTGTACCAGGTGATATAGCAGTGGAGGTGAAAACTAACATTCAAGGTACAAAGATGAATTTTTTTAAACCTGGAATTTAAGAAAAAATTACACTGTTTTATTCATTCATTCATACACTTATTTAATTATTTATTCAACAACTATTTATTCAGTGACTACTATTTTCCAAGCATTACCTTATTTTCCTTCTCACAGACTATGAAAGGTGATTGGAAATAAGAGGAGTGCATCAGTTAGTTATTGCTGTATAAAAAACTACCAACCAATTCAAGTGACTTAAAACTATGACTACTTATTTGCTAACGGGTTCCGCAGATTGGCAATTTAGGCTGGGTTCAGAAGTTTCATGAGAAAAGCATGATTGAGTCACAGAATAACCTCTTAAGAGATTTGAAGAAAGTGAGATTTGATAATGATGCCACTGCACTTGCTGAAAAATTGAATCTGTTTAGTAGAGTGAACCATTTTCTTTAAAAAGAAAAGAGGAAAGAAGGAAAGAAAGAGAGTGTGTGAGAGAAAAGAAAAAGAAAAAAACAGATCTATACGTTGTAGAAAGCTTTAGGGGGAAAAACACTAGAACAGACTATCAGAGTTGGGACACCAATATTCTGCTCGCTCTATCCATTGTTATTTTCTAACCATATAAATAGAGAAGGGATGAGCTATTCCTCAGCCCGTAAGAGTCTCCCATTATAGACCCCTTCCTCACTCACTAGAGCAACAATCCAGAGCAGCGTAAAGAAATCTCATGAACTGATGTTGATCTGCAACTATATATTAAAGAGAGCAGTGATGCAGGAACAGGAGCCCCACAAGGTATGGAGTCCCATAGTTTCCTCACTCTCTTCTGGAGTCCTGGTACTTCCACGTAGACTGGAGAGTTGGAGGAGGGGAGGCTCAGGACTCTGCACTTCAGTAGGTGGATTGGTAGAAACAGCTCACTGAACACATTTGAGGCCAGTGTATTTTGTTGTTGTTGCTGTTGCTTGAGACGGTGTCTCGCTCTGTTGCCCAGGCTGGAGTGCAATAGTGCTATCTCAGCTCACTGCAAACTCTGCCTCCTGGATTCAAGCGATTCTCCCTGCCTCCGCCTCCCGACTAGCTGGGATTAAAAGTGCCCACCACCATGGCCAGGTAATTTTTGTATTTTTGTTTTTTTAGTAGAGACAGGGTTTTGCCATGTTGGCCAGGCTGGTCTCAAACTGCTGATCTCAGGTGATCTGCCCATCTCGGCCTCCCAAAGTGCTGGGATTACAGGCATTAGCTGCTGTGCCTGGCCAAAGCCACTGTATTTTTAATCAGAATCCAAAGCTGTGAAAAGCAATATACCTTGAAATAATCTGAGTGAAGAAAACTTCCAAACATTCTAAAAGAATAAGATTTACAAAACCGGCAGGAGCAATCATGTGTCTAGTGGGAACACTAAAAACTATAAACAGTTCTTTTCAAATCTATTATAGATTTAATGCATTTCTACTCCCAGTAAGAATTTCTATAATGCAAATTTGATGAAACTATTCTGAAATTCATTTGAGAAAGTATTTTTAAAATATGGCTAAAAGAAGAAGAAAAATATGAATATGGGTGATTTTTTTCTATTCTCTATTTTACAAAAGTTTCTGTGATTTTTAAAAGAAGTTTATAGTAAAAAACTTAATTTTTGAATATTCAATAAGTAAATATCCAAAATAGTACCAAAGTCTTAAATATCTACAAACCTATTGTTGAACCAAAAATAATAATAATATATTTCTATTTATGAATCTTCAAAAAACAGATTCTGTCAGTGCTAACCTTGAAAGAGAGACTGTGCTAGTTTCTGAAGATCCAAAGGTAAGTAAGATACAACCTCTATTCTCAAGAAAGTTCACAATCTTGTGGAAAAAGGAACGTAAATATATAATTACAATATGGTGTTCTCCGTGCTAGGCTGGTGATACTCACAGGGTTCTGTGGGGGCATATACAACAAATCTTTAGCGAGAGGACACAGAGCTGCGACTTAACAGAGAAAAAGGCGAGATCAAGGAGAGGAACATTTACCACCGAGGCTGGAGAAAAAGCAGAGCCCCACATCATAGAGGGCCTTTCACGTCGTGCCAAGGACGGAACCCTCTCTGCACTTAAGCATCAGCTATTGAGTGAGGAGGCTGCCAACCCATCAGACTCCCTAATCCTTAATAGCTCTCTGCCTGGAATTACTGCCTACCTCTAATAGAGAAGTGCCCAGGTGGTCGTTCCTCAACTGCATTTTCATCAGTAGAGGTAGAGTTTGATCCAAAATAACACTTAGAACTTAGGGCATTAATCATATTGTTTATTTTAAAAATTTCGTATTTGCTGGTAAAAGCTTATTTTACGAAATAAAAATGCTGACTTGTTAAGATTTCTTTTTACTACCCAGTCACCAAGCTGAAGACATCTAACAACTACCAAGCAAACTGAACAGAGAAAGTGCCATAAGATGTTGGAATATTGAAAGCACCACTTCAAGGATCACTTTTGGGCTGAACTCAAAAACATCCCCTTTCTCCTTTTGCCCAGGGCATGAAGGATTTCAGCCAGACACACGTAACTGCAGCAGAGCTGACCTGTACATTGCAGGAAAGAGACAACCATGGCATCTGAAATGTCTGTGTTCTTTCTCAGCAGAAATGGCCAGCTTATGGTGAACAGAGTAGTTCTTTTTCGACGTGATGACGTAAGATCACCAGAATTTACAGGAAGAAAAGAATGGAAGAAAGAGTAAATGTTATAGAACTGAGGGTTCCAACGATGACAGGAAAGGAACCAAAACAGCCAAGGAAATAATGCTGCATGTAGCTGAACTCCACTCCTCCATGAGACTTAAGGCCAGCAGGCATGGCCCACATGGTGTGTAATGCTTAGGACTGGCTCAGAAACCAGCCAAGTAAAACGTCGAGATCCAAAAGTAGATCTTTTTACTCCAGTGAAATGGGTCTCTTTATCACACAAGCATCACACTGATTAAGCTGTACTCTCAAATCATGCCCTCTAAGTATGTTTTTAAGAAGCTCTCAGTGTCCCTAAGGTCAATAAAGAGTCTGTCCCCTTTATAGCTAGTACTTTTCTGATATTTGGAGTAAGAAAAGATTTACTAAAACTTGGCTAAAGTTAAGAAGACCTGGGAAATTATTGCTCTTGTTACAGCTGCTGCTAGCATTTACTAGTCACTGCTAGCACTAGAAGCTGACCCATCTTTCCCTTTACTTTGTAGACTCAGCCTGAACTCCTGATAGTATACACCTGTAAGTAATCTCAGAAAGTATTATTTAGCACTTCTCTTGGGTCTAGCAACTCTGCTGGTAATACACAGAATGAACAAGGCAGAGTTCTCATCCTAGTGGAGAATTTAGACAAATAAAATGCAGCATTGATGCATGAGTCTCGTGCCATAGGGCTGTGAACTGGATGGTTAAGGGTACCAAGACGGAGACCCTAACCCTGTGAGATTGCTGGAGGCTTCCAAGAGGATTTGCTAGGTTTAACAGGTGAAAAATGGTAGAAGAGCCTTTAAGACAGAGATAATAGCAGTCATGGGAGCAGAGTACACGACCCATCCAGAGGCCTTCAGGCAGGTCAGAGAGGCTGGACTACAAGGTATGAGAGGGGGTCAGGAAGAAAGGAGAGCAGAGCGATAGAGACAAGACCATGAGCCATTTCAAGAAAACTGAATGATATCCTTAAGTCCAGCATAAACCAAGAAACAGTTTTAGGGAAAGGAGTGATGTGACCCTCAAAACTTCTTATTTCAAAAGAAGCTGGATCTGAACATTTTGATAAAAACAAATTGATAAAATCAATTATCTGACTAATTGTCAGAATTCACTGAGCCCACCTTGGCAAAGATGTTCCAAATTCTTTGTCTTTCATCCCATGTCAGATCCTCTGAACCTCATTCTTTATATTTTTTGAAGCAGTGTGCTTTTTAAAGAGATTAGCATATTAGTCAAACCCTGGCTGGGGAGGTTGAACAGCATTCATTCTGTATTGGCTGACCTCACAGTGCTTGGTCTTCAGCCTGAGGCTTTTCACTATCCTCTTCTTTGTAGATTAAAATCATGCAATCCACACCCTATTCTGTCTCATTAATTAATTGTGAAACTCACTATCAGAAGGCTTTGGGTATGATGGAACTTGTCTGATAGATGGTGATGGGCACCATGCCAATTTTAGTGACAGTAAATTCACAGGGTGAGTCTTCACCTCCCCTTTTTAATTGAAAAAAAAACCATAAAATAAAAATTGCACTATACACTTGCTAAAAATAGCAAGGGAGACTTTATTCAAGACTACTGCAGTGGGGAGAGAAATTGAACTCAACTTCACCAAAACAAAAGGCAGGAGTACTTTAAGCCCGAGGTAAGCTGAAGAAAAGCACCAGAAGACATCAGGGGAGGACAGTCAATGCGATTAAGCCATCTGTGTTTGCTAATTCTCCTTTATAGAAGTTAGGTTCTTATTCCCCCCAGCACAGAGACTGGGAGAGGGGTGCTATCACCTTCAATGGTTACATTGCAGAGAGATAGATCCCAGCTCAGGGAGAAACATATTTCTAGGTTGTAGAAGATTTACATCCAGAAAGGCAGAGAACGAATTTACAATTGCAAATTTTCTAAAGTAAAATACTCTAAGTAAAGGGAGGTCAGGGCCCTCGAGTCGCCTGACTAAAGTTGAGTCAGGCTGAGGAGGACCTTTTGGCCGTCTTGGTCAAAATGCACTTCATATCTTACTAGCAGTGTTATTCTTGAGGCAGTATATTTAGAGAGGATTGTTGCATTTCCTAGGTGAGTAAAAAAAGGCCTCTCAGACTCCAGAGTTATAACACTGTGTGAGCTATGTTATAATTGCCAAGTTCTGTATTGCCCCAAGTGCTTTTTACTTAAAAGATATCTAACTCCTATGCTAGTTTCAGCTGTGATATCTCTGGGAATGCAAAAAGCAGAGAAGCAAAGGTGATATTGACTGATGTGCATACTGACAGATTATCACTCCTTAAAAGGAGAGTGGCCATCTAGTTTTGTGTCAGCAAACACAAGGTATCTTGCCTACAAAGCTCATTAAACCATGTATGCAAAATGTCTTCAAATCACCTAAAATCAGCTCACTCCACTTGCTTTCTTTTTTTCCTGAGATGGAGTCTCGCTGTGTCACCCAGGTTGGAGTGCAGTGGTGTGATCTTGGCTCACTGTAACCACTTCCTCCTGGGTTCAAGTGATTCTCCTGCCTCAGCCTCCCAAGTAGCTGGGACTGCAGATGAACACCACCACACCCAGCTAAATTTTGTATTTTTAGTAGAGACAGGGTTTCACCATATTGGTCAGCCTGGTCTTGAACTCCTGACCTCGTGATCTGCCCGCCTCAGCCTCCCAAAGTGCTGGGATTACTGGTGTGAGCCATCGTACCTGGCCACTTCCTCTTTAATATTTATTCATTACCCCCTTTATTTCATAAACATTTATGTGCCAGGTCTTGTGGTAGGCATAGATGAAGCACATACTGTCTTCCAAAACAAACATAAACTGGGCACTCTATCTGTAAAATCAGAAACTTCCAGTCACCATAGTTAGCATAATATTAATACGACAACAATAAATATCTACTAAGTATTTCTAACAAGCCCTATGCTAAGTACTTTCCATCATTTATATAATCTACTGTTCATAATTGCCTGATGAGTTCAGTACTTTTATTATCAGATCGCTACTTTACAGATGAGAAATCCGAATCTTAGAGTGATTAAATAAATTACCAAAAGGTTAAGTGGCTATGAACAATAGAACAGAAACTTGAAACTAGGTCTGTGTGACTTTAAGCCCTTGCTCTTAATCATTTTATTATGTTCCCTGCTGAATGCTACACAGAGCGTTGCACACCTCCTTCATTTATTTGGTGTAAAATCAGCATGTATGTATTTATTATGCACCATAGAATTTAGAATCTGTATTGTTGGTGGAATTCCCTCTGCTGAAAGACAGGGCAAGAAATGATTTCTAAGAAAGGATGACAGTAGCACACGAAGCTTGATACTAAGAACTCACAGTGCTCCTGGAGTACCAGCAGGGAACATGATTTGGTGAAACAAACACTACCAAGCACCCATTGCCAGGCCTGTGTTGCGACATGCCAGGGTGAGAGAGGGTCGTGCATCAGATAACTTCTCTGTCCTGGGGTGTCTTTAGCACCACATGTCCCCAACTTCAGACCATATTCACAATTTTTGCTACATCCACATATTGCCTGCACTATTATTTGTTTAATGTTTATCTTCAGATAGACCCACTTTGTAGCATCACAGTGAATGGAGGAAAAGACACAGATTTAATTATTGGCAATAACTAGAATAAATATAACACCATCACAATGAGACATTCACCTGTTCACTACCTAAGTTCATCTCAAGTGCCACCTTGGGGAGGAATGCTGGTCCTCAGTCTCCGCTTGGTTTCTTTCCCACCTCATTGCAGGCATCATTCTACAGCTTCCAGGCCCAGCTCTCACCCTGGGAGAATGCTCTAGGCCTCTGCTAGTCTCCTTCATTTCTACTCTACCAGCCACCCACTGTGCACATCAAAGAGTGTTCAAATTCCATTTCCTCACAGCCTTCAAGGGTGACTCACTAAATAGTCTGATGAAGTAACTGTCCTTGGAAAGTGCCCATAGAGTAATAGCTATCTATAATGAAGAACGTGCAATGAGCCAGGCACTGGACTATAGATCACTATCTTATTTAATCTTCACAACAGTCCAGTGAGGAAGATACTATTATTATCCCTTTTTTACAGATGAAGAGACTGAAGCTGGCATTGTGACTATGTAAAAGGAGTTTACCTAATTTGCTTAGGATGCCACAGCTAGTTATTTGCAGGCCTGTCCGCCTTTCAAGTCTACATGCTCTTAATCTGAAAATTGGTAAACTTTTCTATACTAATGGATGGAAGGCCAAGGTTCAGGCCTATGCTACATCTTGCAGAAGGCTTGCCTTCCTCCTCTCACTCCCCCACCCACCACTACTGCCTTTCTCTGAAGTTCATCTGCCACACATTGCCACAGTCGTCCTTCTAAACCACAAACATAACCCCCTCCCTCCCTCTCTGTATCTCAAACTCTCCCCATTTTTGTCTCTATCTCTCTTTCTCTTTCCCTCATTCAAGCACACACACTCCAGGATCTCCAACAGCTGGCTTCCCATTGCCTACAGGATACAGGATAAGTTGAAACATCTTGCAACCTTCAAAGCTCTTCACGATCTGGTGACAACCTGACTTTTCTGCACCCTTACTCTCTCAACTCACAGCCATGTTAGATCTCACCCATCTCCCAACAGGCTATCCTTCCCCATGACTCTGGAAAAAGGCAGCTGTGAATGCTACAGCGTCCCAATAGAGCACCATCTTGGGAGTATATAGCCCTGTGTTTGAATTCCAACATCGAGCAAGTTAGTTAACCTCTGGGGGCCTTCTCTGTGTTCAGACACATAAGGCACTGACAACACTCCTCCCTTGTAAGAATTCGACTGGATGGGTCTAAAGCACTTCAACACGGCCTGGCCCTTTGCACAGCAATTGGCATCTAGCAAGGATTCAAATACATATTATCATTGCTCCCTCAAAAACTACCTGGAATTGTTTTTTTCTTCTCATGTGGATAAATGTTTATCCATTCTTCAAGCTCACATAGCATCTTCTCTCTGAAGCCTTTTCCATTCTCTATGGGCAATATTAATCCTCCTTCCTCTCTGTTTCTCTACAACTCAGCACTGACCTCAACTATAATACTCAAAGTTGGAATTTAACTATCTGTCACTTTTTTCTTGCTACCCTTAGACCACGAGCTCTTTAAGAGCCTTTATATCTACCAAGTGCAATACTCAGTGCATGGTAAGCTGACAGATGTTTGCTGAATAACCTAACCTGTTCCTCCACCCTCCCAGACATTGTTTGCATTTCAGTCATGTTACAGAATTAGACTGAAACTTTAGGCACTGAAGCTGGAGCAATGGGGTATATATAGAAGGTGAGATCTTCCTTCAGAATCTCCGAACACTTACATCCATTCCCTGTTTAAAGATATTTTTGTTCCAGAATCATTGTCTGCAAATTATATTGGTCTTCCCTGAGAAACATGAGGGAATTTCTGTGACAGGAAAAGATAATGCTTATAAAACCTTTTCATTGTAAACGTTGATTATTTATGAATTCTTACAGGAAGGGAACCTTCTGGATGCTGGCATGTGAGAGAAGCCACCCCCCCCTCCAATTTATAATGAATGAATGTTGGAGTAAATCTCTTCATTAACTAGATGGAGAAAGAAATGTATGCTCCAAAGTAATCCCTCATCTCTTCAGCACAAAAACCCCAAAGATTCCATTTCCTTAACATTCTCTCTAATGGGACAGACCTTTGCTGACCGGCTGGGCACATGCATGACTTCAGCAGGTAAACTCCGTGAAGCTCGAAGCCCAAAGCAAACACACAGCAACACTGCCTGGAAGCCAGTGGGTGGCCTTGGCTGGTGAAAGCCCGTCCTTCAAGCAACTGAGGCAGGAGCCCATTAAAGGTGTTAATTTTACATGATGTGGCACAGCAAGTTCATAAATAAATAACAAATGAACATTCCCCACGGTTCCTCTCCTCTGAGTTTCTGTGTACCTGCTGCAGTCCTGGCAACAGCAGGAGTCACTCAGATGCCAGATCCGGAATTGCCCTTCAAAAAGTAAAGAAGGAGGCATTTCTGTCACCAGGACTTGATAAGTTTTGACACTTTCGTTGCTGGATCCAGCTACCTTTGAAAGATATCTACTAATTCATCCTCTGTGGGTGGATGTGCTCAATTTAAGATTATTATCATAAGCTACAAGAACAAAACACAGATGTTGGAGTTTCAGAAAAATGTACTGTTGGGGACCATTAGTAAAAAATACTGTTTAAAATATATAACATATGTAACTATTAAATACATAAAAATCCTATGTACCAAGAGGCAAAACATGATGAAAGTTGTTGAATATTTTAAATACCTATAATGCTGCATAAAATGGTTCTTTGCAGTAGAATTTTCTATTGCAGGAGATTTGTGAAATTTTGTCAAAGCGGTAGATCATGCTGAAGTCAGGAGAAATACTAGCACACTTTAGGTTGCTTCCTATTTTTAATTAAGTTTGAAACTGCATCTTTGCACTTGTGAGCGTGCATATAAATATATATAAGTGCAGATGTGATTAACAATAATGCTGATCTATGCAGACATTCAAATTCACTCACAAAATGGCCCCCTCCCACTACAGAGAAAATTACTTAATTGAGGCTGGGTCTGTGTAATCATAATGAAATAGATGTAGAGTGGCAAAACTTGACCAGCATGGTTCGCCCTCATTTATTTTAACAGCCTAAAAGGGAAAAATTGAACAAGCTATTTTGTGTCCTGACCTGGATTTCCAACACGGAGATGAATCACAACAACCAACTGTTATGGTGCTCGTCATGCTGACCCATGTCAACCCAAGTGGAGACTGATTGAGCTTGGGTAGGTTGGCTGAAGTCCACCTAATTCTTATTCTGAGGGACTAAGACAGGGAAATGAGCTCAAAGGTACCCTTGAGAACAAACTGGGGCCCAACTTACCCAAGAGTCCAAAACACTAAGCGAGTATTAACAAGCATGGACAACCATGGGCAAATGATAAGTCAGGTGCACAGTAGTGAAAGTCTAAGTAAAGGAAGGCAGGGCAAAAAGAAGCAAAAAGAAAGCAAGCAGTGGGCTCTCTGAACACAACTTGAGTTATTTTTCTCCATAAGCTGCTCCCCTGTCCACCTCCATTCTTCTGGATCAACCTCTCCTTTGAATTTCCATAGCACCTGGAGTTCGTATCACATCATCTAGCATGTAATAATGTACATGTATGTGTTTGTTTTCATCCTAACTCAATTTAATTGTTTAGAAGTCAGTAACTATATCTCACATATCTGTGTTTTCTCCAGGGTCTAGCACAGCTTTATGTATATTAAATTTTCAGTAATTGCTCATTGGTTGAGTCCATATCAACTGATTTTTGGCCTCAAGCCACATCCATTTTTCCTCCATCATGTCAAGTTTACATATCTGTTCCAATGTTCCCACAAAGCATATAAACATATACTCTAAAACACATGAGGGTACGTTTCTATTTATTCTATACATTTTTTCTGTAGCTTTTTAATACAACCATGTATGCAGAACCAACTAATTTTTCTGCTAACTACATAAAATTCCATGGTGTGGCTCCATCACACAATTTACTTATAGGCACACCTCATTTGGTTGTGTTTTTGCTTTATTGTGCTTTATTGTACAAATATTGTATTTTTAAAAATAAATTGAATGTTTGTGGCAACTATGTGTCAATCAAGTTTATTGATGCCATTTTTCCAACAGCCTGTGCTTACGTGTCTCTGTGTCACCTTTTGGTAATCCTGACACTATCAAACTTTTTCATTATGATCTTATTTGTTATAGTGATTTGTGATGGGTAATCCATTCTTGATGTTATCATTGTACTTATTTTGAGGTGCCATGAATTGTGCCCATACAAGACAGCAAACCTAATTGATAAATGCTGTGTGTGATCTGACTGCTCCACCTACCGGCCATCCCCCCCATTTCTCTCCCTCTCTTCAGGCTTTCCTATTCCCTGAGACACATTAAATTAGGACAATTAATAACCCTATAGTGGACTCAACATCTTCAAGTAAAACAAAAAGTTGCACACCTCTCACTCAAAATCAAGCTAAAACTGATTCTGCTTAGCCAGGGGGGCATGCTTAAAGCCAAGACAGGCTGAAAGCTAGGCATGTCAAACAGTTAAGTTGTGAATGCAAAGCAAAAGATTAAAAGTGCTGCTCCAGTGAATACACAAATGATAGAAAAGTGAAATAAACTTATTGCTTATGTAGAGAAAGTTAGAGTAGCCTGGATAGATCAAATCAGCTACAACATTCCCTTAAACCAAAGGCTAATCTAGAGCAAGGCCCTAATTCTTTTCAATTCTATGAAGACTGAGAGAGATGAAGAAGCTGCAGCAGAAAAGTTGGAGGCTAGGAGAGGTTGGTTCATTAGGTTTAAGTAAAGAAGTCATTTCCATAACATAAAAATGCAAAGTGAAACAGCACGTGCTGATGTAAAAGCTGCAGCAAGTTATCCAGAAAATCTGGCTAAGTTCATTGATGAAGGTAGCTACACTAAATAACAGATACTTTACGTAGACAAAACAGCCTTCTATTGGAAGGAGATGCCATCTAGGACTTTCATAGCTATAGAGGAGAAGTCAACACCTCACGACAAAGGGCAAGCTGACTCTTGTTAGGGGCTAAGGTAGCTGATGGCTTTAAGTTGAAGCCAATGCTCATTTGCCATTCCAGAAATCTAAGAGCCCTTAAGAATTATGCTAAATCTATTCTGTCTATGCTATATAACTGGAACAACACAACCTGGATGACAGTGTCTTAGTTTACAGCAGAGATAACTGAATCACTTAAGCCCACTGTTGACACTTACTGACCAGGAAAAAAATAATACTCTTTTCTAAATATTACTACTCACTGACAAGGCACCTGGTCACCCAAGAGCTCTAATGGAGATGTAAAGGAGATAAACATTGTTTTATTCCTTCTAACACAACATCTAGTCCCATAAATCAAGGAGTCATTTTTACTTTCAAATAAAAATATACTTTCAAGAAGTATATTTCATAAGACTATAGCTGCCACAATGATTTTGCTAATGGATCTGGGCAAAGTAAATTGAAAATATTCTGGAAAAAATTCAGCCTTCCAGATGCCATTAAGAATATTCATGATTCATAAGAGGAGGTCAAAATATCAACATTAGCAAGAGTTAGTAGTTGATTCCAACCCTCTTGGATGAGTTTGAGGAGTTTAAGACGTCAGTGGTGGAAGTAACTGCAGTTGTAGTGGAAATAACAAGACAGCTAGAATTAGAAGCAGAGCCTGAAGATGTGACTAAGTTGCTGTGATTCCCTCATAAAACTTAAATGCACGAAGAGTTGCTTCTTATAAATGATCAAAGAAAGTGGTTTCTTGAGATATAATCTACTTCTAGTGAAGATCCTGTGAAGTGTTGAAACAACAAAAAGATGGAGAATGTTACATAAACTTAGTTGCTAAAACAGCAGCAGTGTTTGGGAGAATTTACTCAAATCTTCAAAGAAGGTCTGTGGTAAGCAAAATGCCATCAAACATCATACACTACAGAGAAATCATTTGTGAAAGGAAGAGTCCATCTATTTTGCAAACCTCATTGTTGCCTTATTTTAAGTAATTGCCACAGCCACCCCAACCTTCAGTAACCTCCACCCTGATCAGTCAGCAGTTATCAACACTAAGGCAAGATCCTCCAGCAGCAATCAGATTATGACTCACGAAGGGCTCAGATGATTGTTAAGATTTTTTTTAGCAACGAAGTATTTTAATTTTTATTTTTTGAGACGGAGTCTCACTCTTTTGCCCAGGCTGGAGTGTAGTGGTGCAATCTCAGCTCACTGCAGCCTCCGCCTCCCAAGTTCGAGTGATTCTCCTGCCTCAGCCTCCCAAGTAGCTGGGATTACAGGTGTGCACCATCACATCCAGCTAATGTTTTGTATTTTTAGTAGAGACAGGGTTTCGCCATGTTGGCCAGGCTGGTCTCAAACTCCTGACCTCAGGTGATCCACCCATCTCAGCCTCCTAAAGTGCTGGGATTACAGACATGAGCCAGCATGCCTGGCCAATAAAGTATGTTAAAATTGGAATATGTAAATTGTTTTTTACAGACATAATGATATTGCACACTTGATAGACTACAGTACAGTATAAATATAACTTTTATAAACTCTAAGAAACAAAAAAAAAAAACCTTGTGTGACTTGCTTTATTGTGATATTTGCTTTACTGTGGTGGTCTGGAAATGAAGCTGCAATATCTCTGAGGTATGCCTGTTGTCATTTCTCTATTGACAGTTATTTTTCTTGATACCATTTACTACAATGTGATAACCAATATTACAACAAATAAATTTATCTATGTCCTTTCATACTGATAGTTTAATTTATGAGTAGATTCCCAGAGTAGGACTCCATAGTTAAAGGTTATTTTGCAAAATTTAATTATTAAAGATACCTCTAGTTTACTTTCCCAAAATGTTTTCCTCCTACCATTAATATATTTGAATTTCTGTTGTCTCATACTCTTGACATTACTGGACATCACCAATCCTTTTAATATTTACCAACACAAAAGGTTTAGAATTAGGATTAGGATTCAAGCAATAAATGGTATCTCACAGTTGTTTAGTTTTGTGTTTCTCTGCCTGCTAATGAAATTAAGTCAATCCATTGTATTTTTCCATATCTTCTTTAAGAATTGCCCTTCATTTTGCTCATTTTTATATTTAATGTATAGGAGTTCTTTGTATATTAGGAATAATTTTTATTCATAAAGATGTATATATTGTTCTCCCAGATAAATCTTATATTTTATATTTTCTGAATTCCCTTTGGGCAACTAGCAACTCAGGCATAGCATATAATAATGTATCCATTGAGAAGATTTAATAAATTTATTTAACAACTTCAACCCACATCAATCAATGATGTTTGGCCATACGACTAGACTAACCATGCAACTAATCATTCTAAAGTAGAACATTTGCTATCCTAAAATGACCGCTGGATTAAGTGAGGCATTTTCTTTTTAGTTCAAACTTACACCCTACTGGTGGGAATGTAAATTATTACAACCACTATGGAAAACATTATGGAAATTTCTCAAATAGCTAAAAATAGATCTATCATTTGATCCAGCAATCTCACTACTTTGGGATTCTACCCAAAGGAAAAGAAGTCATTACATCAAACAGACACCTGCAGGCTCATGTTTACCACAGCATGATTTGCAATTGCAGAGACCTAAGTGCCAATCAGTTGACAAGTGGATAAAGAAAATGTGATATGTAAACATACACATATACACCATGGAATACTACTCAGCCATAGAAAAGAATAAAATAAAGTCTTTTGCAGAAACTTGCATGGAACTAGAGGACATTATCCTAAGTGAAGCAACTCAGGAATGGAAAACCAAATACCATATGTTCTCACTTATAAGTAGGAGCTAAGCTATGCGTATGTGATGGCATACAGAGTGGTATAATGGACATTGGAGACTGAGAAGGAGGGAGAATGGAATGGGAGTCAGGGATGCAAACTTACCTGTTGAATACAGTGTACACTATTTGGGTGACTGGCACACTAAAAATCCAGACTTCACCAATTTATCTACGAAAACAAACATCACTTGTACCACCAAACCTATTTAAATAATAAATAAATAAAAATTAACAAATGAACAAGCTGAGCTCCTAGGTCAATGCCCACTGTTACCTCCAGTTTCACCCCTGCTTGGTTCCAACAAAGAGAGGACTTCCCAGAATGCACTTGAGCCCAACGATAATGTGTGAAATTATAGCTGTAAAGAATATTTGAGGAAAAAATGGACGAAAGAAACTAAAGGGAAGCTTTTGGCATATGCACATGTGAACACACACACACACACACACACACACACCAATGCAGAGCATTGTTTTAATTCTAGCACAGATCTTCCACTACATATTGTATAGACCCTGACTTTGTTGACTCAGAAAAGGCAGAAGATTTAAAAGCACACAAAGGATAAGGCTAGGGAAACATATAAAGCTAGCAAACATTTGAACTTTAAACATAAAGAGAAAACTGAGTTTGTGTGATGGGAAAGATAGGTTTAAGGTCTTCATTCTAGCAAAATTCACAGTGATTTCTGGGATTTGAGAAACTGTTTAGATTGAGGTAGGATTTGGAGAGTTTGTTTGAATGAGGTAAGAAAGTAAGCTGGAAAACTTACAATGCAGGTGTAGGGTTTATTTCATCATGGGAGTTTGAAAAGAAACAACTGGAATATAGATAATCCAGGGTCCTCTGAAGAAAGATTGTGAGGTTTGAAATAGGTCAGATAAGACTTATCCATCCCATCAGAGAGAATTAAGGCCTTGATCACCACCAAGCAGGCTCAGTTATTTTCATCCCCAGTCTATGGAGTCACTTGCATCCCTGCCATCAATTCCCCCTCTGAATGGGTCTATAGAAATGGGTCCACGAGTTCTGCTGTAAAAACCCATTACTTCAGTAAAGTTCTTTTATTAATTAGATGTCATTGACTAAGCAATGTATTCCAAATGGAATATATCAACTCCCTTTAGTTGATAAGTTATATGTATAGGAAAAGATTGAATTCTAAAACGCCATAGAACTGAATAAAAGATAGCAAAAAAAAATATTTAAAAATGTTTAATGAAAGGGAGAAAATGCTCATGATAAGTGTAGTGAAAATAGCAGGATTAAAAAGAAACTGTATATAGACTGAGTTTATTTCAGTAAAGGACAAGCACATATTTTATATATAGAAGTGAAGAAAAAAAAAATAAAAAGAAAATACCACAAAGTGTCACCAGTGGTTAACTCAATAGGACTGCCAATGATTTTTATTTTCTTCTTTATAGTTTCTCATATTTTACAAATAAGTTTAAGATGAATATGTATGTTATTTTTTAAATAAGCAAAAGCTATTCTAAATAAATATCTTTTTATGATATGTTTTAACTGTTTTTTGACTAGTATGATTCTCAATAGTGTTTTCTCCTTATTTTCTTTCAACTCATTAATCCAAAGTCCTTCCCATTTTCATAGCTCTCATTCCTACACAATCTTGACTGCCTCTGGAGGGAAGTAGAAAAATGGCATTTCTATCATCCTTTGCTCCCTATATTTCTGTACTATCTAACCTATGCCAAAACCAAATGAAATAGAAAGAAAAAAACCTACAAAACTGCTTTCAGATACAAATTTTACTGCCCTATATTTGTTTTTGTCCATGAAGAAGTTTTACAAGAAAGTTTCTAAGCAATAAATTTAACAAACTTGGTTTGATAGTTGCTTTTGTTTTGAGAGAAAGCAAGCTACAAACTCAAGCATATTTCAAAATGCCTGTGCATGTTTTAACATAGTATTAAGTTTAAAAAGTCAGCAAAAGTTTTAAATAGAAATATGTGAAGGGATTTCATCACATGGAAAATCCATGCTGGGTTGACAGTCTGTGTAATTTTGTGGCCCTCGATTAGTTACTATTATTATTTAAATTATGAATGACATGGTGAAATTTGTCTCTATAAAATTTAGGTGCACTTAATGATGTTTCTGCCTTTTTGTCACATTTGCAACTTGACAAAGGAGAAATGGACATATTATTGACTATATTGAACTTTTGTACATGCTGTTATGACTAAAATTCACTAATAGGGTTTCCCAAACCACCAGGAAAAGGAGGTGAGATAAAATCATGGTTCTTCTCTCATCTACAACAAAAATATGGGTCTTACTGTCAGATGCCAGATATTTTGCTTATGTGTGGGAATTTTCAAAGAACAAATTCAGATCTTATTAGCTCTTCCTCAAAGGATCATCAGAGAGTGCATGTCGGAACTACTGGAACAGCTAGTGCGTGGCAGAACTTAAATGTGAACTGGCCATTCCGACTCCGGAGCTCTCACACTACATCCCTACACTTCAAGGATGAACAAAACCACAATAACCTGTGACACACTTTCTGCCACTATTTGCATATACCAGGATTTTGCTTTAACCATGAGGACAACTTTCTAATAGTGAAATTTCTAACACCAGTCAAAGTGCTGATAGGTTCCTCAAATTAAATCAAAGCACCATTACTTGTCTCACAATTGAGAAACATTAACCTTGGTCACTGAATAATGAATACATTTTATTTCATTTTTATTTCCCACTGACTAGAAAATACATGTTTCTCATGTTTTTATGGAAGTGTAAATCACATTCGAAAATGCACAAATCATAAGCGTTTGTCTTGATAAAAGTACCATAAACTGAACTCCCCCATGTAATCACTATCCAGGGAAAGAAAGAACGTTGCCAGCCCCCAGAATCCCTCCTCAAGCAACCACCTAATCCTTTCTCTCTCCTTTCCTGAAAAGTAACCACTATCTTTACTTCTAACACCATAGATTAGTTTTGACTGCTTTTTAACTTTATTTAAGTAGAAACATAAATGGGTATTATC
This sequence comes from Cheracebus regulus, assembly GCA_963574635.1. Taxonomy (NCBI): domain Eukaryota; kingdom Metazoa; phylum Chordata; class Mammalia; order Primates; family Pitheciidae; genus Cheracebus; species Cheracebus regulus. The sequence continues at coordinate 50,708 of CAUYQU010048891.1, read as the reverse complement.
TTGAGTCTGGCTTCTGCTACCCAGTATTATTATGTTTGTGAAATTGATCCCTGTTGTTAAAGGCAGCTGTAACTCACTTATTCTTAGGTATATATTAATAGTATTCCATGAAGAAATATATAACAATTAACTCTTTGTTTACCCAGCCTGCAAATAACCAATATTTGGGTTAGATATGAACATTATTTTTTAAAGTTATTTCTTGTCAAGTTACAAATACAGAATGGACAAAACAAGTTAGGAATAACCACCAAATGAAATACAATCTCCACCCATTTATCTCTCACAGGCAAGAATAAAGGCACATGAAGTCCTTACACACTGAATTAGAACTTAAGCAGATTCAGACTGAGGGAGGCTAAGATTTGGCATGACAGGAATATGAATATGAGGGTTGTGGAGTGAAAGATTGAGAGTGGGACAGATAGGGGCAGGTCCCCATGAGGGTACCAGGGTAGTTAAAGATCTGCAGTCATAGGTAGATTTGCAGCCATGGTGAAGGTGGGGAAAATGAAGTTCAATGAGACAGATGGGAAAAAGTCTTCAGCGAAGTCCTCAAGAGAGACAGCATTATGATAAGACAGCAAAGTCCTCATGATGGTATTATGATTAAGCAATGCCATGGTTCTGGGTAAGGAGCAGTTGAGTATAAGACTCACACCAGAAACTTCAGGTGTGGGGCAATGAGTGCCAACTCCAATACCATGGGGAAAGTGATCTAGGGAAAGTGAGAAAGGATTTCATAGCCTTTGTCCTAGAGGTTACAGGTTCAGTACAGCTCCCCAGAGGTCATCTAGGCAAGGAATATAAAGCAACATGGTCGGAGGTAAAGAATAATGGGATCTGGAGAGCAAATGGTTGCCAAGACTTCCCTCCCAGCTCTGTCAGCATTCATTCTGACTGGTTGGTGCTCAGCTGTGCAACCTGTTAATAATGTTATCATTCTTTTAGCTTCCAGCAGGTGAGAAGCATGAGGGGAATCATAACATTTTTTTGTAAATTTATCTAAAATTGGACTGCTGAAATCTCAAGTTGAAGGAAATTATAAATAGACTCTTGCTTTTCTTTGCCTTTAATCTTTACCTTTGATGTGAATTGGGTTTTAATGAGAAAAAGTAGAGAAAAATAAAATTGAACTAGGAATCAGGATATCTGGGTTCTGGTTTTAGTTCTGCCCCCAAGGTAACTAACTGCTTTTGCACAAATCAGTCTTGAGGTTTCTAAACAAAATGACAGTTGGAACAAATTATCTCTGACTTGACAAGTCTACAGGGCAGTCCCTGAGGTTCCCTGCCATTTCCTGTCTAAGTCAAGTGTTGAGAATAAGTGTGTATGAGTGTTTGTGTGTGCAAACATGTGTGTGTGCACACACCTTGCCCAGACTTTATATATGTGAAGTAAAATCTGATTGGAAATATGGGAAAAGTTGAAAATACTTAAATAACCACTTTTAGATGATATCTGGGCCTCTTGGGATGGTAAAAGAATTTCTTTCATTTTCTGCAATTGCTAAAAGTACAAGTAGGCATTCACTTAAAATTCACTTTTTGTCAATTACATATATCCCTTTAACTTCTAACACCTAGGACTCTAAAGTATAGGTGACAACTCTAATTAGAGCAACAGAGGGAAGGACTAAGCTTTTATGAATTATCTCATGTCACAGAAAAGGCATTCCTTGTGATCCACAAGAGCTGCAGGTATAAACACTGATCATGACTCTGCCTCAATCCTGTGAAAACTGATTCATGAATAAATTGGACCAGTTTGCCTCTAATTATAGAAATGAGGTTTATCTTTCTCGGAACAAGCCCTGGAAAGTAGAGAATTAAACTTTGATTTAGAAAAACAAGGCCACAAAATACACTATTGCCTTGCACATAGTTTGTACTCAATAATTATTTACAAATTAATTATTTGATAGTAGTGAATCCTTTGGCCTGATTAATCCTGATACTGCTTTAAACCTCTACTCTGTCTGTGTAGCCATTAGAATGTAAGATCTTCCACAGATTAAATAGCAATACTTCCAAAAGGCAGTGTTGGCCTGTATCTCAAAATCAAACTGTACATGAAAAATACGAGATACAACCTTGAAATCCAGATCTACCAAGAAGGCATGTTTGCTTTTTAACTGACATAAAATACCTCCCCTTTAGCCACTTTTCCCTCGTCGAGATAGGTAACATTTTAAAATCCTTTTTTTAGCCATAAGTTGCTCATATGTGTTTGTTTAAGGCCACTTGACTCCATAGTCCATTCAAAATGCAGTTCAAAGACACTCACCTGAATCCATTTCTTCTAAACAATGAGCCTAGTTTGACTGTGGAAAGAGAAATATTGAAGAATCTTCTAGGGAGACTTTGAACACTGCCCAGGGAAAGGGCACCTTCAGGGTATGGTTAAGTACTTTGAAAACCCTAAGGAGCTTTGTAGCTAAGGATGACCTTCTAACCTCTCGACAGCTTTTTGCAAACAAAATCTTTCAAGCTTCATCTAAAAGACGGGTGAGCAACAATTTGAAGAATGAGGTTTTCCTTTGTGCCAGATTATAGAGCTCAGCAGTTCTAACCTTTTTGTTCTATTATATTTCTGATCTAAATAAGGAATTATTTATTACCAGAAAATGGTGGTATTCAGATCACAAGTCTCTGCTGAGCATTGACTTTGATCCTCAACCATATGTAGAGATTTAGGGAGGAGAAAGCTGCTTATTTGGAAAGAATCCTAAGATCCACTCTGAGAAAGTTTCTGTTCAAGCAGAATGCACTTAGGGGTCTGGGCATTTTGACACTGAACTTGTCTTTCAACTTCTTGGTCTTAATTTTTTTTTATAATGTTCATTTCCACAGTAGATAGATGTTTCATTTTTCATGTAGATAAAATTTCTTCTCCATGCCAAGAAAAAATAATGGATTTACCAAAATTTTAATTCAATGCATGTTTCTAACAAAACCGCCAAGGGATTTGTGTATATTCTTCCTTTACTATGTCCTGGCGATAGTCTAGGGAGAATTTTATATAAAACAGTCTCTTGGGAATTGACATGTTACACACCGTTTCACTCTTCTTCCGCATGGAATTGGGGGGCTATTGTTAAAACTAAATCCTAAAAGATATTTAAATATTAAATAAAGTATCTGGAAATGTTTTGCTTTTAACAGCAACATTTAATACTCTGAATACTGTTTTGAGGGCAGACTTTCCTTGTGTTCCGGGAAAATCAACCTAACAGTCCTTTCAGTTTTCAAATATAAAGACCCTCTTCTTAAGTAGAACTAATTGAGGCTAACAGCTACAAAGAGCTAAACTGCTCTTTAACAGTTTAAACATATAAAGTTGCCTCTGGTGTAGGCAATGTCAGATCTCTGCAAGTTATGCTTCCTTCAGAGAAATGTTATTTTTCTCATTATGGATTGAGTCTCTCTGCGCCTGTTCTGGAAGTTTGGGAGGGATGGAGGTAGGAATAGAAGGAAGGAGAAATAGGGAAAGAAAGGGAGCAAGGAAGAGAAACAGACACACAGACATAGACAGACAGAAAGGGAAGAAAACAGAGAGACAGAGATAAACAGAGACATATAGAGGGAGACTGAGAGAAACAGAGAGAGACAGAGGCAGAAGGAGAATAAGAGGGAATCAGTAGCTGACAGGAAATCTGTACTGTGGGCCCAGGGCAGAAGAAGGAATTGTTTTTAGATGGGACTGCAAAACTTGGAGAACTATCTTGACCATCCATACTGGGAAATGGAGGCTGAAATCATTTTAATTTTGATACCAATGGAAATATGACCTCATTTAAATATACCTATACTTTGTATTCTGAAGAGTTGATGAAACTGAGTCATACATTGTTACATATCAAAGAAAAAAAATACTCTCATTGTTACAGAGCTTTTTACCAAATATTTGACTTGTGTTAGAAGAAAAGATATGGTAGTTTTGCATTTACATGTTGTAAGTTACATTTAGTCTGATATTTTAATTGATTACATTAAGCAGACTTTAAAGTTGTAAAATATCTTTAAAAAATTGCTTGAGTTGAGGTTCTCATTACCTAACGTTTATCCTTTAATCTGTGATTTATTTATTTAATTAAAGGATATAATCATCTATAGTTACCCAAGTGGCTCAGTAAATATGTATTGATTGCCTACTATGTGGCAGGAAATATGCTAGGTAAATCTTGCCTTTTAGGAGCTCACAATTTCTTTGGCAGGCAGAAATGTGTACAATAATTGCAAGACAGTGAGGAAAACATCATAACTGAGATAATCATACACGGTCAAGAAGTGCTGAGGAGAACTATACTACATCACCCTGGAGTCCTTGGGAGCAGTGAGGGTTGGGGTGAGGGGTAGTGAGAGGTCAGTGAAGATCTTCCAGAGGTAGGAATGGAGGACTGGCATTACAACAGCCAAGGAGGGGCAGTAAGATGTTCTAAGACAGAAAATCATGATTGACACAGAGGGTCATAAACATGCAAGGTATGTGTGCAAACTTAGCTCCGTTTGAGCACAGCATTTTGTGGGGAGCCAGCAGTCAAGTAGGTAGGGGGACCAAGTGGGGGTCAACATGTCTGCAAACTTGGAAATAAAAGTCCCTACAGAGCCAAATAGATGTCACCAAATTCAAAGCTAAATCTATAATAGTCAATTTGCTTCTTACACATAAAATAAAGTATCACATTTTATGACTCATTTTCTAAATGCATGGTAGTCTAAAGCAACAAATAAGTTGCTATACATAGGAATCCTTCTAGCAATGAAGAGACAACTTATTCTCTTCTATTTCTTGCTTGTGTGGTGATTACATGGGAGAATTAACTTTATGATGATTTTTTAAACGATACACCTATGATTTGTGATTTTTCTATATGTGTGTTACGTTCCAATAAAAAGTTGAGAAATGTGTTTTCTAATAAATAGGAAATAAAATAAATTATACTAAGTATTCAGTGATCATGGCTAATGTCTTTCTAGTGTGAAATAGGTAATGAGCTCCTTGATTGATCTGAGGACACCAACAACCTTTCCACTGGTGGCAGAAATTTTGCCATTAGAAATGTAGCCCTTGCAGTTAAGGCAAGATCCTGTTATATGCAAACACTGGTGTCACAGATTATTGTGGGACTGTTCATCTTTAGAGATGAAGTGTGAGAGCGGAGTCAGAATGCCCAGCTTCCATTCCAGTTCTGCCAGTTACTAGCTGTTCCAGTTACTTTTGCTATGTAACAGAATACCCCAACACTCAGTGATCTTTTTTTTCTCACAGATTCTGTGAGTTAGGAATTTGTGGAAGTGTTCATCTCATTGATACTTTTGCCCTTTGTAGCACTGATTAAGGTCACTCAGTGATGCTCAGCTGGTGAGTGAGCTGATCTGGAAGGTCCAAAGCAGCTTCATTCATGGCTGCGTGTTTGGCACTGGAGATGAAATGACTCAAAGGCTAGGACTGCCACCCAGAGCATCTACATGTGACCTCCCCATGTGATTCGACTTCATCACAATGTGGCCATCTCAGGGTAATCAGACTTCTCACTTTGCAGCTCAGAGCTTCAAGCACAAGCGTTTCAGTGACCAAGGCAGAAGCTACTGTGCCTTTTATCTTCCAGGTCCAGAAGTTCACATCACATCAGCCAGATTCCTTTAGTTGGCGTCATCATAAACTCACCCAGATTCAAAAAAAGGAAGGGACACAGACCCAATGGGCAGAGTGGCAAGGTCACATTATAGAATAACATGCAAGATGAGAGATGGTGCTGTGGCCATCTGTAAAAATTATCATCTTCCACACTAGCTGCGTGACCTTGGGCAAATCTTTTAAACTAAGACTCAGTTATTTCATTTGAAAAATGATAGTGATAATAATAGCCAACTCAAGGGATTGCTTTAAGGTCCTTAGTGCAGTGCCAGGGTCATAGTAAAAGATCAGAAACACTTCCTGTTTACCTTCCTATTAAGGTGGCAAAAGCTGAGGAAAGTGGAGGAAGAGAGAGAGATGTCTCTAGAATAAATGTCAGAGATACATGCTGGACAGAAGGACACAGAAGGAAGGAATAGGCAAGTCACACAATAAGGGATGCTTTCCAAGATGACAAAGTGGCTCTGGAAACAATGATAGGCAAGGAATAAAAGCAAACTTTCTCAGCTTCCCAATTTTCCCTAGGACTGACCTTGGTATTTTGTCAAGCAAGCAGTGGGGGATGACTTGTTTATAAAAGTCACTTCCATTAGAAACATCAGATTGTCTTCATTCATAGGATGACCAAGTAAAAATAAAAGGAGGACCCCTTTATGACACATACTGACACTGACAGCAAATAGTAATCTTTCATAAGTCTCTAAACAAATGAACACCAACCTTTCTGGGCCATAACGGTACCCTGGGATTTGCCACTGAAATGGAAAGATGTAACAAACTTTAAGTAAAATAAATGGATCTCTTCCAAACAACTCCCAGATGAGCCAGGTAAAGGGGATCTGTACTACAGAATGCTTTATTAAAACTCAATGGAAAGAACCGAAACCCCTTTGCCACTTGGCAGCTGTGAAAGAAACCTCTTTACCAAATGATCAAAACAGGAAGTTATATAAATTAACACTTGCCATGGTATGAAAGTAAGATTGTCAATCAAAAAACTGGTTTATCAAGCATCAATTGACTAGTTACATTTTGTGCCATTTTTAAAAATGCAACCAAAAGACATAAACTGAATGAATAAAGAAAAAATAATAATAATGTCCAAGAATACAGAAATATATGAAAAACTAAGTAGATAATAAATGTTATTGCAGAATCTGTACACAGACTTAATACCACCCTTTCAGCTTGTCAGTCAAGATACTAAATTTAAGTCCTGTGGAAAGCACAGGTCCCTACAGTGTCAGTAAATACACAAATTGAAGAATGGCAAAAATCATGGTAACTGTGATTCAATCTTGGAAGAGTTGATTATAATCTTGGATTCTGACCTTTCGATGAACAGAAAAACAGTAACTACAAATATTTACTTATTTCCTACCATGGGCACAAGCCTTGCTATGCACCAGGGGGTATACAAAGTTGAATAAGACTAAATTGCTATTGTCATAAACGTCAAACTCTTGTGGAGGAGACAGAGGCATATATCAATAACTTTATTATGAAGCTCATAAAAACCAAATGTTATAATAGAAATGAAACATCACTTTTGCCAACATGGGTATCATTAACATAGAAGGTTTACTAAAGAAAATAAGATTTGAATGAGAGTCTTAAAACATAGGTACTGCTGTGAAGAAATATTTAAGGTACAGGAATATTTAAGTATACTGAGAAGATGGAGCAAGGTTCCAGAAGCAGGTGAATACAGAGAATATTCTAGGAGGAGTGAGCTGACTGCACTATGAGCTTCCTGAAGGTAGGGATTGCTTTTGCTTATTTTTCAACACTTTGCTGGTTCATGGTAGAAGCTCAATAAATGTTTAATAGATGAATATTGGAGAATGTTCACTTGGCATTGAGGAATGGATATATAATTAAAATATTACATGGAGGCAACAAATAAATATTTCAATGTCCAGGCCAAAAGTTCAGATATGATTTTATGTGATGATGTGATAGATTGATATTATAGGACAATTTGACCATATGGTACAAAATGAACAAGAGGGAAGTTAGTGGCAGAGATGAACTTCTCTTCTGTTTATTTCCCACAAACTAGGTCTGTTCTCACAGTGGGTATTCAGGAAAGGAGTTTACCTAATTCATTAAAATAAAAGAATGGTGTTACAGAAAAAGAGATAATTCTAATTTCACTTCAAATATGTTGTTAGACTTTCTCCACTATATTTTCAAACATCTCAGGACTTGATCTAATTTATTTTTTAAATTAGCTAATTGTGATTATGTCTTAAGCCTTGAAGACAGAGGGGGACAAAACTTACTAGAAAAAAAAATTTATTTGGCTACATACAAAATGAGAAAACTTTGATTCAAGTACAGAAAGCTAAATAAGAATGCAAACAACATACAGTAAAAGATGTTTGCAGTAAACAAGAGCAATAAAAAGTATAACACATTTATTATATGAAAAAGTCATTCAATTTGTTAAAGAAAATGCCAAGAAATCATTAGATAAATAGCCAAAAGGCTTAAATAACTAAGAGATGATTCACAGAAAACAAAATGCAAATCAAAAAGAGAAGTGTTAAACCAGAGTAGTAAGAAAAAAAAGAATGTTAAAACAGTGAGATATCATTTTCTATAGACAGTGTTAAACTAACAAAAACTATGCTTTAATGTTAATAGCCAATTCTGCCAAGAGTGCAATAATAAAATTATTTATACATTGTTATGATAGTATTGATGCAACTCTTAGAAATCTACTTAACAAAATATACCAAGAGCCATAAAAATGGTGAATCCCACTCACGGAACTTGATTTAAAAAAAAAAAAAAAATCCAGGCTGGGCATAGTGGCTCATAACTGTAATCCCTGCACTTTGGGATGACAAGGCAGGAAGATCACTTGAGCCCAGGAGTGTGAGACCAGCATAGGTAACATAACAAGACTCCATCTCTACCAAAACTAAAATAAAAAATTAACTGAGCATGGTGGTGTGCACTCGTGGTCCCAGATACCTGGGAGGCTGAAGTGGGAGATGTGTTTGAGCTTCCAAGTTTGAGGCTACAGTGAACTGTGATCACACCACTCCACACCAGCCTGGGTGACACAGCAAGACCCTGTCTCAAAAAAACTTTTTTTAATCCAAAAGAACAAACATTTACAGATTTGAAATTAATTTCACTATAATTTATAACAGTGAACATCTGAAAAAGGCAAAGTAGATTTAACAAGTAGTTATTGAGTGACTTTCTACATTGCCCTTCATGATAGCCCTAAAGGAAGCCAAGAATACATAGCTGCTGCCATCAGGCAGCACTTATTATTCTTGTTCAAAACTAAGCATCATGTAAGCCTTATTACAGTAATCACAAAGAAAAAAGCCACAGTGGATACATAAACAAAGAGAAAGAAATAAAAGCTTAACACCATAGCAAAACACCAAACACAAACTGTAGACAACAAAGAAAGAAAGGAACGAAAAGATTTACAAAACAACCAGGAAGCCATCAACAAAATGGCAGGAGTAAATTCTTACCTATAACTAATCACCTTAAATAGAAATGGATTAAACTCTACAACCAAAAAACATAAAGTGACTGAGTGAAGAAAAAAGTAATATCCAACTATATTCTGCCTACGAGAGATCTATCTTAGCTTTAAAGACATACATAAAGTGAAGGGACGGAAGAAGACACTCCATGCAAATAGTAACCAAAGAGCAAGAGTAGTTACACTTACATCAGGTAAAACAGACTTTAAGTCAAAAATTGCCAAAAGAGACAAAGAAGGTCATTATTTAATGATAAAGAGGCCAACTTATCAGCAGGACATAACAATTGTAAATATATTTGCACCCAACATCAGAACACCTAAATATAAAAAGCAAACTTTAATGAACATGAAGGGAGAGACAGATCATAAATACAATTGTATGAAATTTTCCCCAGTTTTAAAAATGGATAGATCAACCAGACAGAAAGTCAACAAGAAAATATTTACATCAACTGCATTTTACAGCAAATTAAACTAACGGGCATATATAGAACTTGCCACCCAACAGCAGTAGGATATACATTATTCTCTGGCTCACATGGAACATTCCCCAGAATAGACCATATGTTAGATCATAAGACAAGTCTTAAAAAATTCAAGAAGATTCAAATCACATCTGGTATTATTTCTGATCACAGTGATATAAACCTAGAAATCAATAACCACAGGAGGAATCTTTAAAAATTTACAAGTATGTGGAATGTGCTCTTGAACAATCAGTCAAAGAAGAAATTGAAACCAAAATTTAAAAATATAGTGAGACATATAACAATAGAAACACAATTTAGCAAAACCTATAGGATGAAGCAAAAGCAGTTCTAAAAAGGAAGTTTATAGGAAAAAATGCCTACATTAAAAAAGAAGAATCTTTCCAAGTAAATAGCCTAAAATTATGCCTCAATGAGATTAAAAAAAAAACAAACAAACAAACTAAATGCAGAGTAGCAGAAGGAGGAAAGTAATAAAAGTCAGAACAGGAATAAATTCAATAAAGAACAAAAAACATAGAGACAAAAAAAACAAGATTTTTTAAACATAAACAAAATTGACAAACCTCCAGCTAGACTAAATATAACATAATGAAGACTCTAATAAATAAAATCATAAGTAAAAGTAGAGATACTATAACAGAGAGATCTCAAATTAAAAGGATCATAAGGGACTGTTAAAAACAATTATATGGCAACAAACTGAATAATCTAAAAGACATGAATAAATTGCTAGAAAAATATAACCTACTGAGATTGAATCAGGAATAAATAGAAAGCTTAAATAGGCCAATAAAAATATAAAGACTGAAGTAGTAATTAGAAACCTTCCGAAGAAGAAAAGATTAGAAGCCATCTAATCCAAAGCCATCAAGATTAGATGGCTTCATAGCTGAATTGTACAAAACATTTAAAAAGAAGTATTACCCATACTTTATAAAGTTTTACTTAAAAAATAGAGCTAGAGGGAACATATACAAGCACGTTTTACAAGGCCAAGATCACCTTGGTAACATCTAAGTCAGACTAAGACACTGCAAGAAGAGAAAACAGCTACAGGCCAGTATGTCTGATGAAACTTGGTGGAAAGATCCTCAATGAAATACAAAGAAACCAAACTTAATAATACATCAAAAATATTATATCATGACCAACTGGTATTTATTGTGGGCAAGCAAGTCTGATTTAACATGTGTAGATCAATCAATGTAATATATTACATTAACAGAATAACTTAAAATTCACAGAATTATCTCAATTGACACAGAAAAAGCATTTGACAAAGTTCAATCTCCTTTCTTGATAAAAACTTTTAACAGTTTAGGTATAGAAATAAAGTTCCTCAAGATAATAAATACTCACAGCTTAAATCCAAATAATTGGGAAACAACTGAAAACTTTTCCACTAAAACCCACTACAAGGTAGGGATGCCCACTCTTGCCACATTTATTCAACATAGTATTTAAAGTACCAGCCAGAGGAATTAGGCAAGAAAAATAAATAAAAGACATCCATGTATGAAATGAAAAAGCAAAATTGTCTCTGACGCTGATGACATCATCTTATATATAAAAAACTTGAAAGACTCCACCCCCCAAAAAAAGTTAAGATGGATAAATTCAATAAAGTTGTAGGTTATAAAAACGACATACAAAAATCACTAACATTTCTATACACTAACAATGAACAATCCAAAAAAATAAATTAAGAAAACAATCCCACTTACAATAGCACAAAAATAAATAATTAAGTAAAATAATAGGAGTAAAGTTAACCAAGGAGATGAAAGAGCTGTACACTAAAAGCTATAAAACATTAATGAAAAAAAAATGGAAAACACAAAAAATAAAAAGCTATTTCATGTTTATGGACTAAAAGAATTAATATTGTTAAAATGTTCATATAATGTAAAGTAATCTACAAATTCAATACAATTCCCATCAAAATTCCAATGGCATTTTTCACAGCAATAGAAAAAAAAAATTCTAATATAAAACCATAAGAGAGCCTTAATAGAATAAGTAATCCTGAGCAAAAAGAAGAAAGCTGGAAGCATCATACTTCCTTGGTTTAAAATAGATTATAAGTCTACTGCAATCAAAACAGCATAATACTGGCATAAGAACACACATATCAACCAACAAAACAGGAGAGAAAGCACGAAACTAAACAGAACTATATTTACAGTCAATTGATTTTTTGATAAACTATGCCAAGAGTACACAATGGGGAAAAGACTGTCTCTTCAATAAATAATATTGGGAAAACTGGACGTCCACATGCAGAAGAATAAAACCAGACTCTTAACTAAACTATATACAAAACTCAGCTCAAAGTAGACAAAAGCTTTAAGTGTAAGACATAAAACTACAGCTACTGAAAGAAAACATTAAGAAAAATCTCCCCAACATTGGTCTGGGAAATGACTTTTTAAATAGGATTCCAAAAGCACAGGCAACAAAAGCAAAGATAGGCAAACCTAATTGCATCTAACTAAAAAGCTTCTGCACCACAAAGAAAACAATTAAGAAAGTGAAGAGATAGTTCACAAAAGGAGAGAAAATATTTGTAAACCATGTATCTGGCATATCCAAAATATGTAAAAAACTCAAACAACTCAACAACAAGAAAACAAACCAATTTGAAAATGAGCAAAGAATCTGAACAAACGTTTCTCAAAAGAATAAATACAAATGTCCAACAGATGTATGGAAAAATGCTTAACATCTCTAATCACCAGGGAAATGTAAATTAAAATCACCATGAGATGCCACCTCACACCTGTTAGAATGGCTGTCATTAAAAAAATGAATAATAATTGTTGACAAGTATGTGTAAAAAAGGGAACCTAGTACACGGTTGGTGAAAAGGTAAATTAGTATAACCATTATGGAAAACAGTATGAAAGTTTCAAAAAAAAAATTAAAACTACTAGGTGATACAGCAATTCTACTTTTTAGTATATATTTAAAGAAATTAAAATTACTGTGTCAAAGGGATATCTGTACTACTGTGTTCATTTTCAGCATTACTCACAGTAGCAGAGAGATTGAAGCAATCTTAGTATTCAAAAACAAATGAATAGATTAAAAAAATATTTTACATATGTGAATATAGTATTTGGGATACTACATAGCCTTAAAAAAAAGGAGGAGGGAGGAATTCTGTCATTCACGATAACATGAATGAATACAGAAAACATGATGCTAAGTAAGGTAAGCCAGATACAGAAAGACAAATATTGTATTAGCCACTTATATGTGGAATCTAAAACAGTTGCCCTCACAGAAACAGAGAGTAGAAGGTAGTTACCAGAGGTTTGTAGAAGGAGGCAAAAGGAGAGGCAAAGGGATAATCTTGATCAAAGTGTACAAAGCTTCGGTTAGACTAGAGGAATAAATTTTAGGGCTCTACTGCACTGCATGGTGACCACAGTTAATAATAATGTATTATATATTTCAAAATAGTTAAAAGACCAGATTTTTAATATCCTCACCACAAAAATGATAAGTTGGTGAGGTGATGGATATGTTAATTAGTTTGATTGAATCTATCATGTATACATAGATCAAAACATCACATTGCACCCCACAAATACACACAATTATTTGTCAAAAATTAAATTTTAAATAAATTTAAAAATATTGTAAACCATGATCCTTTATCATTAAAAACTCCAATGCATTTTTCACAGCAATAGAAAAAAAAAAAATCCTAAACTGTATATGGAATCACAAAAAATCTGGAATACTTGAAGTCAATACTAAGAAAGATAAAATTGAAAGCATAATGCTTCCTGATTTAAAATTAGACTACAAAGTTATAATAATCAAAACAGTTTGAAGCTGGCATAAAAATAGAAACATGGATGAATGGAATAGAAGAGAGGGCCCAGAAATAAGTTCAAACATATACATTCAACTAATTTTTGACACAATTAGTAGTCACCAAAAGCACCAGGAAGACACAATGGTTGTCACCAAAAGCACCAGGAGGACACAATGGAGAATGCATACTTTCATAAATATGGTGCTGGGAAAAAAATTCTTTTTCTGCATGCAAAAGAATTGGTCCCTTATAATACCTTATACACAAAAATCAACTCAAAATGGGTAAAAGACCTAAATGTAAGACCTGAAATGACAAAATTCTTTGCAGAGATCAGGGGGAAATCTCCTTAACATTGGCCTTGACAATAATTTTTTGGCTATCACAACAAAAGCTCATGCTACAAAAGAAAAATAAATGAAAGGTACTATATATCAAACTAAAACACTTCTGTATAACAAAGGAAACAATCCGCAAAATGAAAAGGCAACTATGAACTGGAAAAAATATTTGCAAACTACATATCTAATGAGGGGTTAATATCTGAAATTTATAAAGAACACTTACAACCTAATAACAGAAAAACAAATAACTCAATTAAAAAATAAACAAAGGAGGATCATGGCAGACTGGAGGCAGGACTAGATTTCAGCTCCCACTCAGATGGACAGAGCAGCATGAACTTTTGCTCCAGAACTACAGCAGGAATAATTCAGGCAAGCCAAGAGAACCCACACACCCTCTGAAGGAAGCAGATTGCTCCTACAGGATCTGGGAGACATGCCAAATACTATGAGTGCCCAAACTGTGGAAGTGGGAAGGGGAGATTGTCTGCTCCCAAACACACATCCTCACTTGGGAACTTGAAGATCTAGATCACAGGAGAAGATTCTGACCTCACCTGGAGCTGAGTCAATTTGGAGAGCTGAGTAAAATACAAGAGAAGAGATAGCAGTGAGAAAAGCCCTGTGGGATCTCTGGGTTCCCAGGGAAGCCATTTCTGACTTGTCTCACAGGGCTGGCTACCTGGGGAGGGCAGTCAATGGAACTGAGAAAAGGGCACAGAGAGAAGGAAATCTCCAGCTGAACCATTAACAATTCCAACTGAATGAGAAGTCTCCTGGCCAGAACTTCAGGGAAGGTGTGAACCTTGTGTGCCAACTCCACAGGCAGGGAAGAACAAAAGCCCTACTTGCTTTTGCAGTTGAGAGGCTGGTAGCCTGGGGCATGTTCTCAGCCCTGCTCACCCATTGCCTGGAAAGACTCAGTACTGTTGTGGGGGGCATGGTGGGAGTGAGACCTGCCTTCTGGGTTTTGTGGAAGCTGGGTGAGGCCTGTAACTGCCACCTTTCCCCCACTTCCCTGACAACCTGCATGACACAGCAGAGGCAGCCATAATCCTCCTAGGAACATAACTCCATTGACCTCAAACCACATCCCCATCCCATAAAGCAGCCATAGGAAGACCTGCCCAAGGCAAGACTGAGCTCAGACATGCCTAGCTCTTCCCCTACCTGATGGTTCTTCCCTATCCTTTCTCGTAGCTGAAGACAAAGGACACACATTCTTGGGAGTTCTAGGGTCCTGCCCACCACCTGATTCTCTTATACTACCAACCCAGATGCTCTCTTGAAAGCACTACCTCCTGGTAGGAGGCCAACCAGCACAAAAATAGTTAATCAAAACTAAGGACTCTCACAGAGTCCATTTCACCCCCCTGCCATCTCCACCGGAGCAGGTGCTGGTATCATGGCTAAGAGATCCACAGATGATTCACATCACAGGAGTGTGTGCAGACAACCCCCAGTACCAGCCTGGAGCCTGCTAGACCTGATAGGTAGCTAGTTCTGAAGAGAGATAACAATCACTACAGCTCGGCTCTCAGAAAGCCATATCCCTAGGAAAAGGGGAAAAGTACTATATTAAGGGAACACCTCGTGGGACAAAAGAATCTGAACAGCCTTGAGCCCTAGACCTTCTCTCTGACAGAGCCTACCAAAATGAAAAAGAACCAGAAAACCAACTCTGGTAATGTGACAAAACAAAGTTCTTTAACACTCCCACAAAAATCACACTAGCTCACCAGAAATTGATCCAAGCCAAGAAGAAATCCCTGATTTACCTGAAGAAGAATTCAGAAGGTCAGATATTAAGCTAATCAAGGAGGCATCAAATTTATAAAACAATTACTAATAGAACTAAGACATGAGATATATAGCAACACAATAATAGTGGGGCACTTCAATACTCCATTGACAGCACTAGACAGGTCATCAAGACAGAAAGTCAACAAAGAAACAATGGATTTAAACTACACCTAAAACAAACGGACTTAACAGATATTTACAGAACATGCTACCCAATAACCACAGAATATACATTCTATTCATCAGTGGGTGGAACTTTTTCAAAGACCATATGATAGGCCACAAAATAAGCCTCAATATATTTAAGAAAATTGAAATTATATCAAGCACTCTCTTAGACCACAGTGGAATAAAACTGAAAATCAACTCTAAAAGGAACCTTTAAAACCATGCAAATACATAGAAATTAAATAACCTGCTCCTGAATATCATTGGGTCAATAATGAAATCAAGATGAAAATTTAAAAATTCTTTGAACTGAATGACAATAGTAACACAACCTATCAAAACCTCTGAGACACAGCAAAGGTGATACTAAGAGGAAAGCTTATAGCCCTAAATGCCTACATCAAAAAGACTGAAAGAGCACAAACAGACAACCTAAGGTCACACCTGAAAAAACTACAGAACCAAGGACAAGCCAAACCCAAATTCAGCAGAAGAAAGGAAATAACCAAGATTAAAGCAGGACTAAATGAAATTGAAGCCAAAAACAAAAACAAAAAGCTGGTTCTTTGAAAAGGTAAGTAAAATTGATAGACCATGAGCAAGATTAACCAAAAAAAGAAAAGAGGAAATCCAAATAAGAAATGAAAAAGGAGATATTACAACTGATACTACAGAAATACAAAAGGTTATTCAAGGCTGCTTTGAACACCTTTACATGTATAAACTAGAAAACCTAGAGGAGATTACTAAATTCCTGAAAATATACAACCCTGCTAGCTTAAATCAGAAAGGATTAGATACCATGAATAGACTAATAACAAGCAGCAAGATCGAAATGGCAATTTAAAAATTACCAACAAAAGAATGTCCAGGACCAGAAGGATTCACAGCTGAATTCTACAAGACATTCAAAGACGAATTAGTACCAATCCTACTGACACTATTCCACAAGATACAGAAAGAGAGAATCCTCCCTAAATCATCCAGTGAAGCCAGTATCACCCTAATACCAAGAAAGTATATAACCAGAAAAAAAAAAAATTTAAGACAGACAAATATCCCTGATGCAGATGCAAAAATTCTTAACAAAATACTAGCCAACCAAATCCAACAAAATTTCCAAAAGATTATCCATCATGATCAACTGGGTTTCATACCAGGGCTGCAGGGATGGTTTAACATATGCAAGTCAATAAATGTGATACACCACATAAACAGAATTAAAAACAAAAATTACATAATCATCTCAATAGACACAGAAAAAGCATTCAACAAAATTCAGCATCCCTTTTTGATTAAAACTCTCAGCAAAATCAGCACATAAGGGACATACTTCAATGTAATAAAAGCCATCTATAACTAACCCACAGGCAACAAGTATTCAGTATAATACTGAATGAGGAGAAGTTGAAAGCCTTCCCACTGAGAACCAGAACAAGACAAGGATGCCACTCTCACCAGTTTTCTTCAACATAGTCTGGAAGTCCTAGCCAGAGCAATCAGACAAGAGAAAGAGATAAAGAGCATCCAAATCAGTAAAGAAGAAGTCAAACTGCTGCTGTTTGCCAGTGATGTAATTGTATACCCAGTAAACTTTAAAGACTCCTTCAAAAAGCTCCTAGAACTAATAAAAGAATTCAGCAAAGTTTCTGAATAGAAAATTAATGTATACAAATCACTAGCTCTGCTATACACCAACAGTGACTAAGCTGAGAATCAAATCAAGAACTCAACCCCTTTTACAATAGCTGCAAAAAATGAAATAAAATACTTAGGCATGTATCTAACCAAGGAGGTGAAACATCTCTGCAAGGAAAACTCAAAACACTGCTGAAAGAAATCATAGATGACATAAACAAATGGAAACACATCCCATGCTCATGGATGGGTAGAATCAATATTGTAAAAATGACCATACTACCAAAAGCAATCTACAAATTCAACACAATTCTCATCAAAATACCACTAACATTTATCACAGAACTAGAAAAAAGCAATCCTAAAATTCAGATGGAACCATAAAAGAGCCTGCATAGCCAAAGCAAGAATAAGCAAAAAGAACAAATCTGGAGGCATCACATTACCTAATTTCAAACTATACTATAAGACCATAGTCACCAAAACAGCATACTACTGCTACACAAAAGAGGCACATAGACCAATGGAACAGCATAGAAAGCCCAGAAATAAATCCAAATACTTACAGCCAACTGATCTTTGACAAAGCAAACAGAAACATAAAATGGGGAAAGGACACCCTATTAAACAAATGGTGCTGTGGTAATTGGCTAACCACAGGTAGGAAAAAATAACCAGATCCTCATCTCTCCCTTTATATAAAACTCAACTCGAGATGGGTCAAGGACTTAAATCCAAGACCTAGAACTATAAAAAATCTAGAAGATGGCCAGGCGCAATACCTCATGTCTGTAATCCCAGCACTTTGGGAGGCCAAGGTAGGGGAATCACTTGAGATCAGGGGTTCAAGACCAGCCTGATCAATATGGTGAAACCCTGTCTAAACTAAAAATACAAAAATTGGCCAGGCATGGTGGTGCATGCCTGTAATCCCAACTACATGGGAGGGTGAGGCTTGATAATTGCTTGAACCTAAGAGGTAGAGGTTGCAGTGAGCCAAGATCACATGACTGCACTCCAGCCTGGGTGACAGAGCAAGACCCTATCTCAAAAAAAAAAAATATATATATATATATATATATATATATGTGTGTGTGTGTGTGTGTGTGTGTGTGTGTGTATAGAAGATAACATTGGAAAACCTTTCTAAGCAAGGATTTCATGACCAAGAGCCCAAAAGCAAATGCAATAAAAGTAAAGATAAAGAGCTGGGACTTAATTAAACTAACGAGCTTTTGCACAGCAAAAGGAACAGTCAGCAGAGTAAACAGACAACCCACAGAGTGGGAGAAAATCTTCACAATCTTTACATCTGACAAAGAACTAGCATCCAGAATCTACAATGAACTCAAACAAATTAGTAAAAAAAAAAAATCTTATCAAAAAATGGACTAAGACATGAATAGAAAAGTCTCAAAAGAAGATGTCCAAATGGCTAACAAACATATGAGAAAAGTTCAACATCACTAATGATTAGGGAAATGCAAATCAAAACCACAATGTGATACCACCTTACTCCTACTAGAATGGCTATAATCAAAAAATCAAAAAATAATAGATATTGCCATGGATGTGGTAAACAGGAAATACTTTTACATTGCTGGTGGGAATGTAAACCAGTACAACCACTATGGAAAACAGTGTGGAGATTCCTTAGAGAACCAAAAATGGAACTACCATTTGATCCAGCAATTCAACTACTGGGTATCTACCCAAGGGGAAATAAGTCATTATACGATAAAGATACTTGCACACATGTTTACAGCAGCACAATTCATGATTGCAAAAATGTGGAACCAACCCAAATGCCCATCAATCAATGAGTGGATAAAGAAACTGTGGTGTATACACAGACAATGCAAAACTACTCAGCCATGAAAAGTAATGTATTAATGGCCTTCACAGCAACCTGGATGAGATTGGAGACTCTTAGTCTAAGTGAAGTAACTCAGGAATGGAAAACCAAACGTCATACATTCTCACTCGTAGGTAGGATGCTAAGCTATGAGGATGCAAAGGCATAAGAATGATACAATGGACTTTGGGTACTCTGAGGGAAAGGGTGGGAAGCGGATGAAGAATAAAGGACTACAAATTGAGTGCAGTATATACTGCTTAGGTGATGGGTGCACCCAAATCTCACAAGTCACCACTGAAGAACTTACCCATGTAACCAAACACCACTTGTTCCCCAATAACCTATGGAAATTAAAAAATTAAAATAGAAAAAATTTTTTAAAAATAGCCAAAGCACCTGAACAGGCATTTCTACAAAGAACACATAAAAGTATCCAATAGGTATATTATAAGGTGCCCAACATCACTAATCATTAAGAAAAATGAAAGTTAAAATCACAATGAGATATCACTTCACACCCATTAACATAGCTATTATCAAAAAGACAAGAGATAAATGTTTGCATGAGTTTGGAGAAAAGGGAACCGTGGCACACTGTTGCTGGGAATGTAGATTGGTGCTGCCATTATAAAAAACAGTATAGAGGTTCCTAAAGAAATGTTAAATAGAATGACTTATGACCCCGCAATCCCACTTTTAGGTATACCCCCAAAGGAGATGAAATCACTCCCTTGTCATGACATTTGCACTGCCATGCTTACTTCAGCATTATTCACAATAGCCAAGATGTGAAAACAATCTAAGAGTCTGTCAGCTTTTAAAAGAAGGAGAGCCTGCCATTTGCCACAACACGAATGAACCTGTAAGACATTATGCTAAGTGAATAAGCCAGGCAAGAAAGAAAAGTATTGCATGATCTCACTTATCAGTGCAAACAAATAAACAAAAAAGTCAAATGTATAAAGATAGAGAAGAAAACAGTGGTAATCAATGCTACGAGGTTGGAGAGCGAAGACGGTGATGTAGGTCAAAGTATATGAAGTAGCAGCTATGTCGGATGAACAAGTCTAATCATCTAACATACAACATGAAGACTATAGTTATTAATAATAAAATTGTTTTGGATTAAAAATTTTTGTTAGATTTTAACTGCTCTTGTCAAAAAAAACTATGTGAGATGAGAGATATGTTATTTTGTTTCACTATAGTGACCATTTTACTACCTATATGTATCCAATAATATCATGTTATAAATCTCAGACATGCATAATAAATTTATTATTTTTAAAACATGTTTTAAAAACACAACAGTTGTTTGTAACCCAGAGGATAAATGCTTGAGGCGATGGATACCCCATTCTCCATGATGTGATTATTATGCATTGCATGCCTCTATCAAAACATCTCATGTACCCCATAAATATATACAACCGTTATGTACCCACAAACATTAAACTTTTTTTTAATATTTAAAGGAAAATATTTTTAAAAACACAAAAACTAGGGAGTCATTCAAAAACAATAAAGGGAGGCTTTGAGCCTGCAATGAGCTTCACACTCCCCTAACCTCTAAAACCAAGAGTCTGCACACAGGAAGTCCCTCAGAATTTCTCGCAGCACTTTTAAAATATATGCGTGTCTAAGTCTCACCCTCAGGAGATTCTGACTCAGATTTTACCAATTTCAGTTGGTTTTTGGTTCACTTAACTACACTGAAAAACAGTAAAGAAATATACCTGGATACAGATATATTTAGACATCGCTAATCAGATCACTAAGATTTTAAAATGCTCTATAAAAGAATAGTAATGCAAAATCATGAAGAATAAAATTGCAAAAAACCCTGCCTGCATGCATAGAATGCCAGCAATTCTAAAGTGATGCTTTGTTTGCATGAATGTTGAAAGACTTTAAGTTACTGAGAAAGTATCATCATAAATATGAGCGGTAAATTTTGAACTAGCCATGATAGGAATGAGTGACTAAAAGCTAAATGGACTTTTATGGTTATTCTTACGTTTTAGTACTTTTCAAAACTTAGTGTCTATTATTAAAGTTATTCATAAAGTAAAAAATTAATCTAAAATTTGATAGTATCATTTCCTTCTCTCTCTCTCTCTCTTTGCCCATTACATTTGTCTCAAAAAGGAAATTCTATTTTGTATATATTATGTATTCTCTGAACTGTTTCATTTTCCATGTTATAATTCTCAAGTTGCTTCTGATGTGGGTGATATTAACAAATCCTAATTGGTTGCGTAATAGGAGCAGACAGCCTATATAGTGTTAAGCCACTTCTACACCACCTATTTTCTGTATGCAAATCAGACAGAAATAAATGTTTGGCCCCAGCTGGGCAAAATGTCCCATTTAGAATTCTTTTCCTCTTCTTTGTTCTTTGATGTTCTGCAAATGAGCTTTAGAACTCCACTCTTCACACAATTCAATTTTACAGACCCATTATCTGAGATATAATGTGGAGGTTAAATATATCAGGGCAGCCATTATGTGAAAATAATTAACAGTAATGAATAATGCACTAATTCCACTGATGAGAGATGGTTATATGTGTAATGAAGTGTTGGGACTGCCCTGACAAATGAAATTAAAATATTTAAACACTGTTTTATGATATTACTTTGCTCATATAATTTCCTTTACCTACAATGAGCCACTTGGATTATCATCATTATCTTGACAGCTCTGAAGGATGAAATAGTGCGGGTTAATGTGACAGCGATTAGTCAGAGGAAAAATCCATCACCCAGGGCAGAACAGGCTGAGGCAGAAAAGGCCTCTACACTGTCCTGTTTCCAACGCGAGAAGAATGATACTATCAACATCACTTCAATATTAAATGGACAGAATTATCTTGTCATTCAGTTATAGCCTCTGAAGAACTACCTATTTGTACCTGCAAAAGAAAGGTCAGCCTTTCTTAATCACCCATAAAAATATGTTGATGGATTCTTTATATCAATAATAGTGACAGGAACAGAGACAGAAAAGAGACAGGACAATTTTAAAGCCAGAAGTTTTTCTCTCAGTCTTTACAGCTCTTTTTCCCCCAGAATTTCTGCTCAAATTAAAATTGAATCTCAGAGTACAATCGATTGAGAAGGACACTGTTGGCTGCCTACTCTCTTCACTCTGAAATTATTATATTGGACTCCTAATTTGGAAGCAGATTCTACTTTTACTGAACTTCACTCCAGGAATATTCTTTGGAATGATTATTCCTACGCCTATGTATAACTGCCTTTCTGGATGCAGCAAGTTTGAACTTAAAAAAAAAAAAAAAACCTGGTGACATGATAATCTATCTGTTCTTCATTAAAGCTGATGTTAAGTTCACATTAAACTATGACAGGAGAGTAAGTCATCAGCAATGTGAGTGAGAACCATTGCGTTGCCAATATCCATTCAAATTGTTACCGTTTTCATTTTTAAACTGACAATAGGGCTATCACTTCCAAAAATCTTTAAACTATGTAAAATATGTTGTTTTAAAACCCTTAAAAATTATAGTTTTACTTTATTTTTCTTTTGCTTCAAAACAATTATGAATGCATGGAGAAATCACAGCCATTAGAATAGATTTCTAGAGAATTTGGGTCGAGTGCTCTTTCTGCCTTTGATTACAAGATGACTTTCTTTGATTCTGCTCACATGGGAGAAAAAACCAAAAAGTTCTTTCACGTAATAAGACTCAAGCTCTGTCCACTTTTCCTTAACTAGTGTCAATATGTTGGAAACCCTCCTACTCAAAACTACATAATCATTTAGGGTGTGAACAGTAGCATGTTTCATTTGCTAGTGTCTAAAGTTGAGTTCAGAGGTTGATCTCCTTTATGTCAAACCAAGTCAGTTTTCTGATTAACAAGAGCACCAGCTTTGCTGGCAAACCTTTCCTGATGTGTCCCTGCTAACACTGGGATACAACGGCACAGCAAGGGAAAAGTCTATATTCACAACACTTTTTCAAATGTAAATACTTTTCCAAATAGATCTCTCAGTATCTCCTTCACGGTATAAATATGGTACAAAACCAAATGGCATGCGGGATGGCCATATTATTGCCATCCCTAACACCATTGGAATAAACAAATACCAAGACTGTCTCATTTAGGGACTGAAATACTCATTATTATCTGGGCAGACAATCAAAATTTTTGGAGAACCAAAAGCACAACATAAAAAAGCCTTGTTAACACTGATACTGAGGGAATAAGATAATACCTTGTAAAAGCAAAGATTAGCTACGCAACATCAGCGTATTTATAATTTAACCTCCAGTTAAATCAAAATAGCAAGGCCCATTATGTAAGAGGTGGTGTTACTTGATAGATTTTATGTATATATCTAATCTAATTTGCAACATCATTTTTTAATGTAATTCATTACCAACTCCTATTTCTACCTCAGCTATTCTTAAGAAAAAACCAAAAAGGGAGAAAAATGTGCATGACTCAAAAACAATCTACGTTTGCAAAATTTAAAAGTGCATGCATGACATCACACGTAATGTCTCTCTACCCCAATAGGAAATAATTATTCAAAATAATATATCTCTTTCTCTCACTTCTTGCATTTGGTTTGAAAAAAAAAATACAATTTACTTCAATTATCTGACAATGAAGTGCCTAGGCAATAAATCTAACATTAAAAAATCATTTCCAGCAAATTACTCCAATAAAATCAATGAAGGTCAGACTCAGCTGTAGCAACAAATAAATAAATGACATGCTATTGACAGACTAGATGGACTTAATTGTCATTTATGAAGGTTAAGGGGATAAAACAATCTAATAGAAAGCAGACGTTTACTAAACAAAAAAATGGAAGCAGGTGAAACAGATGGAGAAAGGTAAGTTAGGTATGAACAGCCTCAACATTCTCCTGGCCTAGTCCCAGAGAAAAAATACAAGCTACTCTAATTCTCAGCAGCATGTGTGTTTGACTAGTTCAATATTTATCTGCTCCAGGCAGCTTTGTGATCTTTTATATATTGAAGCCATGAAACAGATTTTCTGCTAATAGAAAATGAAGAATTGATAAAATTGGGTAACGGTAGCCAGGTTAAAAGCAGTTTGACCCATTTCAAAATTCCAGTAGCTGCATCTGTAAAAACAGTAAACACTAAGAAAAAAAAGTTTTCCATCTCTCTGTGATATGAAAATAACTAGCTAATTGTGGCAATATTCTTTGCCAGGTATGAATCTAGATTCTGAATGTTAATATTAATTTTAAAATGCATATTTACATATAAACACTAAGAAATAAACCTAGAAGGAGCTTCCTGGCTGATCATTTTCCTCTCATAAATTTTAGCAAGGTTTACAATGACATGGGTCAAACTGCTGTGTCTATACAGATTTTTCAGAGTAGACTCTGAAACTTACTTTCTCTGGAAATATCTAGCCTCTTTCCTCAGAATGAGCTCTGAGCTGTTGCTTTACTGTAAGAAGGAAGGGAGGGAGGGAGGGAGGGAGTGAGGAAGGAAGGGAGGGAGGGAGGGAGTGAGTGAGGAAGGAAGGGAGGGAGGGAGGAAGGGAGGGAGGGAGGGAGGGAGGAAGGAAGAAAGGATCATTTTGAAAACTCCTAGCTATCCTGAAAACTATACTTCCAAAGAATCTTTAAAAGTAAAAAGTAAAAATAAAAAGAATCATAGATCATTGAATCCCACTACTTTGACTTACAGAAGAGAAAACAGAAGCAGAGAAAGAGACTCCTCCCCTCAGGGTCTTCAGATGCATCTACGTCAGAATTGACCCCTAGGTCACTAACTCCCAGGGCAAGGATCTTACCAAACCATGGGTCTCTTGACCTAAAGTATTAAAAGGCAAGAGGAAGTATTGTATGCTTCCTACAGACCCTGGTTTATCAAAACAAATTATCTGCTGTTCTTGAGTGAGCCCACAATTACATGCTGACTTGATTATAGGAGCAAGGACCAAATAATTCAAACGAAGAACTTTTCCTCTTCCCCCCAGAGCATACGAGCAACTCCAAAAGCATCTGGTCCTACTTCTCACTTAGATAGTCCAGACACTCCCAAAACTTTAAAAAAAAAAAAAAAAAAAAAGAAGGAAAGAAAGAAAGAAAAGAAAGATAAGGAAAGGAGGGAGGGGAAGAGAAAAGAAAAGAAGTCTTTAAATTTGATCTAGTTGCCTCAAATTCTTTGAAGAAAATAAATAAGCAAATAAAAATCTTTCTACAACAAAATAATATAAATGTAAATTTTACTTGTGTTTGGTAATATCTGAAAATCATTTTTGTCTTAGAAAAAGATTTGATTAGGGGATTTCTTAGAGAAAAAAATGAAATTTTTGAACTCATCTAAAAAATTAAAAACAAAAAAATGACATAGTAAAATGATTGGGACAATATGAACTCAATATTTTAATTTTTTTCTGTTAATGACTTCATCAGTATTCTCTCGTTAATAAAAAGAATACTTGCTCAAAAGTCAAGCATTAGTTCCCAATTCATATTCTTTATTATTAGACTTTGAGTACTATTTCATTTGTGAGTACAACGTTAAAACAAAACCAACAAAAACCAGTTTTACGCATTAAAGACACGATTTATAAGAGTCAGTGGGAACTAACTATTCAACATTAGAGATGGAGACTGCTCAGGCAAATTTCTGGTGAAGCTACTGCTTATTAGGAGAACCTCACCCCATGAATATGCCTAAGGAGTGTTTTCCTGGAAAAAACCAAAGTGGCAAAGGGACTTTGTTTTTAAAATGAGAGTTACATAATAAATGTTTAATATCCCAAAGTAATACATCTTCCTCAAATGCGGAAGACCTAAGTTCTGGAAGCTAAGGCTTAACGGAACTGAGGATAATTTCTGACTCTCAGTAGCCCTGTTAGTTCCAAGTTGAAAGAAATTTTTTTCATGTCTTTATTTCACGTGGACTTTATAAAGATGGGTAAGTCCAGGTTTAGCATCCTCAGCATACAGTTGCTAAAGAAATACAGAAAGGCTTGAACAATATGCAAGAATAATCACAAATGGTTTAAGCTTCTCCCACTTTAGCCCACCAACTGGCAATCCACTCCCAGGCACACCCACCATGAGAGTCGAATGTCTGAATTGAGACTACCTGCCATTCAACCATAATGCCAATACAAAAGGATTTCAAAACTTCCACCTAGCACTGATTCCTCTCCATAATCTTTTTGATTTCTACCATCATGGTTTCAAAATCAGCCTATTGGAGATAGAAATCATCACCTTCCAGAGAACAAATGCCTCCTGGTAAGCCTTCTGTTTCTCCTAATGGCAAGATCATCCTCACTTCAACTTCTCCAGCCTTTTCTCTGTCCCCAAGGAATCACCTACCACCAACTCCTGTTAAATGTCACACGAGCACTAGCCCATTTCCTTTTACTTTCATCACACCAGTGTGGCTTAGTCCTTGTTAATTTGTGAAAACATAGTAACCAAAAGATAGGCCTCCAATCTTTTTTCCATCCACATAGTCTATCCTGCACATACCTGCAAGATTTGAACTTGACTACAGATGACAAACTTTATCACAGATCCTCACATCTGCCTCCCAACTGACCAAAAGTGTTTTCCTTCCAGTTTTCTCCATGGGACCCCTTTTCCCTCATCATACACCTGTTCCCTCACCACTTCCCTGCTCACTGCTTTGCCCTGAATAATAGAGACACCTGCATTGTGCAGCCCCACAAGTGGTGAATGGCCCCCTCGCCGTCACCGCCCATCCAAATCTTACCCATTCCTCAAGCCCAGATGAATAGACTCTCATGCCGCTTTTTCCTGCTCTCTCTGCCCAGAAGTGATTATGATTGCATTCATTTAACATGGACACAATGTGTACCCTGCGAATGAGACCATTTTTGGTGCCAAGAGAAGATGAAAAGGAAAGACTTGGAAAAGGCTCTTAAGGTTACAGAGTTGTGAAGTAGAAAAGTTTGGTTCTTAAATATCGTTCTGATATTAAGTAGGAAGAGAGAAGCACCACAATGAAAGAGCTGCTGAGAGCCACAGAGGCTTAAGGAAGGCAGAAAGCTCTAAAGCGACTCAAGTGGTGGTGATGTTTGCATTTGAAAATGAGGGATAGGCAAGGAGCTGTTTGCTGTAAAGCCTGTGCTGCGGCTTGCCCTGGCCTGGGTTCTCTGCTGAGCCTCATCATCTGTGTGAGCACACAGCTTCATTACCTAAACAGGGACTGGATAGACTCAACACTTTCATCGTGACTCCAATATATTATGCATTCTTTACAAAATCAGTTTTAAGGTGCTCAGCTATTTTTTTCAAGGAGTGGCAAGGTATGCCTGTTGATGATGTCACTGGTACTTAGAGTGCCTTTTTTACAATCAGTGTGTGGATATTCTTGTTACATGCCTTTAAAGATGTCGCTTTAGTCTAGCAAGTCTGCCTGTGTCTTTTCGAAAAGATGAGAAAGCAGTGAAGGCAATCTCTCTAACATGTATGAAGTTCTTAATAAGCTCAACCTGTGGAATTGAAGAAAGCTTACCCTGCGGAATCAAACAACACGCTGGTGAATATATATCCTAAAGAAATGGAAATCTGACAGCTTTTTAAGAAATATGTAATTAAAAGGTTAATCTGTAGGGGAAAAAAATGAGGGATAGGAGGTTTTGGTCAGGTGGAGATGAAGAGAAAAGGCATTTTCTGTATAGAAAATTGGACACAAGAGCACTCTAGTGAATAGCAAAGTATATTCAAAGGGCAGTGGCTTTCCTATAAATTTTATAATATTAGTTTTAATGGCAAAACAGCAGTTATTTTTGTACCAATCTAATATTTTCCTTTACTTATGGAGTGTACCATATTTATGGCCATAATAAGAATGATATATGGGCATATTGTTTTTTACATAATGTCCTTACTCTGCAAAAGTATTATTATCACCCTATTTTATAGATGAGAAGACAAAATGACTTAGCTGAGACCATACATTCTACTAAGTTATAAAGGTGGCATTTGAACCTGAGCGTGTCTGATTAAAAACTGCTGTGCTCTTTTCATCATTCCATGGATCGCCCATTATTGATCACACAAAGATGAATAAAACACAGTCCTTATATTTAAGAAAGTCTTTGGTCGAGTGGAGGACCAATGCTTAGTATTTATTACTTGCAACCTACTATGCTAATAATGGCAGCTAGGACAGCCTCATTTTCATCGTTTAAGTTCTCATCCTATCTGGGCAAACTTGTCTGCTTGCTAAAGATCTGTTTCTGCGTCCTGCCCTCAGAGACAGCTTTCTAAAACACAAATCAAAATATATCTCTTCCCTGTACAAATGCCTTCAGGGACTCTCCACCTGCAAGAGAAAAGTCCAAATCTCACAATTTCATCTACAAGTTAATTGACATCTCAGAGCCTGGTGTAAGCTACCTTCTTCCAATGTTGCCTCCTCTACAGGCAGCCAATATCTCAGGCAGGATAAGCAACTTCTGACTCCCCATCCGTGTCTCCAGAATTGTTTCATTTTCCTTTATGCCCCTTCTCTGCCTTGTCCTCCTTAAAAACTCATCATCACTCAGAGTAAAGTTTAACTATCATTTCCTCTGAGAAGTGTCTCTGCCCCTGTTCATATGTTAATCAGCGTATATGATTCTGGAGCATGATTATTTGTGAATTTTATCTCTGCACTGGACCATAGAATACTTTGGATTTACAGCATACAACCAAATTCCAGACCTCAAAATTGTTTTAGACCTCTAAAAGTGTTTGTTAAATTAACAGTAAAAATAAATGGTACATTAATCAATAAATAGTAATACTGCGGAGGGAAAAGTTTAATTGCATAAACACAAGACAGGGAATGTGCTGTTATTTGCCATTGCATAGTAGCAGGCAGCTAGAAATGTAGCTAAGGCAACTACAATAAAACTTAAGTCTTAAGACTTCTGTTAAAATTTACTATGTCATTCCCCAGTAAATCACCTGCAATACAGATAATTCTCTAAACGTTGCCTTTTTGCTTAGTAGTATGCAAGAATGATAAGATGATGGAACACACACTAGTCACAATTTCATTCATCTTACTACAAAGTGAACTCACATCCTTTGATGATAATTACACTTCACTTACAATGTATGTACACAGAACATGAAGCACATATGGGGGAATCTGATGCCAGTTTCCTGTTCATTCTCATAAGGAATAGCTGATGACCCTTAGTTCTATATAGAAGCTCTTCTGTGCGTACTAAACTGCTTCCTGAGCTTCACACTGGTTTATACTTGGATATCTACTTTTTGCCTCTTTATTTCTAACTATAGCAATTCCTTAGTCTTTGCTAATGCATTTGTTCAAAGCAATGTCATTAAGTACTTAGCCTATATCAATCAGATACCAAGAAAGGATATCTTCTCTTCAATAAATTTTGATTTTCTCCAATATGCTTTGCAAAATGCTGGCACCTGCCTTACTAGGTCTAGAGAACAGCCCTGTGGTCTCAGAGCTATCTGATTATCTGTCTAAATCCAAGTTCATTGACAAAGCATGCACCCCAGCCTGCACCCTCCCAGTTACCAGCAGCATTCTTTCTTACAGCAACAGGGAGAAATTTAACACCTTGTTTGATGGAAAGAATAATTTCCTGCTTAAGATCTGAGCTGAAATCCTTGGCATTGGATTGCTGATGAGAGGTCCTTGCTAAAAGCAGCAGCTGGTGGATAACTTTCAGGTTTTGCTGTTGTTGTTGTTGTTTTGTTTTGTTTTGTTTTGTTTTGTTGAGATAGAGTCTCAATCTGTTGCCCAAGCTGAAGCGCAATAGCGCAATCTCGGGTCACTGCAACCTCCACCTCCTGGGTTCAAGTGATCCTCCTGCCTCATCCTCCTGAGTAGTTGGGATTACAGGCGCCCACCACCAGGCCCAGCTAGTTTTTGTATTTTTAGTAGAAATGGGGTTTCGCCATCTTGGCCGGGCTGGTCATGATCTCCTGACCTCAGGTGATCCGCCTGCCTTGGCTTCCCAAATCACTAGCATTACAGATGTGGTCCACCACACCCGGCTGGATAGCTTTTTAATGAAGACATTTCCTAATATTGTTAGTGATCCAATCACAACTTAAAAAGAAAGACCTAATGATCAACTTTACGAATCATCAAATACAAACACACTTGCAAAACTGTACTATTTTCATAGCTGATTGTCGAATGGTAGAGGGTGGGACAACTTTGAGGTAAAAACACTGTGTTCAAACTTAAGGCTTCTTTTAATATGAAAGATGCAGAAAATGTGATGAAATTTTTCAAGGACGCTGTTTGTAACCTGTGGCTTAAGAAATACTTTTGGGTTGATAGAGAAACAGCTTTTGGTAAGGGGAGTGTAATGATGATAACTTGCCTGCAGAAGAGAAGACTGATCCACTACTTGATAACTGTCATATATAACCTACAGAGCATTTTCATCGAACATGTGGAATCAGGTGACACAAATAAGCCAAGACATAACCCTGAGTGTCATTCAAGTCATGATTTTTTTTAAATTAACATTTATATAGTCGCAGAGAACACACTAGCAATAAGTACATGGTAGTTATACAAAGTTCATTCCTATGCCCATTGTTTTCAGAGCCAGTCTTCTTCCACAAACATCACCTGCTTATTGGCAAATTGGGCCAACTGAAAAAGATGGCTGTCAAACAAACACAATTGCTCAAGTGTCTAATCAGGTTTCTTCAAGAGAAGGATTTGTTCCACATAGATTTAAATGAGCAGGCTTACTGCCTCAAAGGCAAACTGGTATTGACTGCTTTCTACCAACATCCCCAGTTGATTGGAAATTGTAGCTCTGGAGTATTCTGGGTGTATGTTAACAATTATTTTAACTTAAATATTTAAAAATAGTAGAGAAAAAGAATCACATTTCCTCTAAAGTAAAAATAAATAGTAGAGGGTATCGAGAATAAATTCACCATCAACTGAGATTTTAAAAATAAAAATTTAGGCAGGTGTGGTGGCTCACATCTGTAATTTCAGCACTTTGGGAGGCAAAGGCAGGTGGATCACCTGAGGTCAGGAGCTCAAGACCAGCCTGGCCAACATGATGAAACTCCATCTTCACTAAAACTACAAAAAAATTAGCTAGGCATGGTGGCAGGCACCTGTAATCCCAGCTACTCAGGAGGTTGAGGCAGGAGAATCATTTGAATCCAGGAGGTGGCGGTAGCAGCAAGCCAAGATCATGCCATTGCACTCTAGCCTGGGAAAAAGAGCGAAACTCCATTTCAATAAATAAATTAATTAATAATAAAAAAGTTAAAAATTTAGTTTTTTATCCAAATTATTTCATTCAAGGTCCTCAATGCATTCTAGAAATTCTTGATATGATTATGATATCTGATAAAAAGATGATGATACAAGATCGCACCTTTCACTCTACCCAGTGCTAGGTGAATGGGGGAGTCAAAACTACTCATTTGTTTTCCACTACCTACACCAATGCACAAACAAGTAAGAAGGTGAACTTAAATGAAAAGAAGAATGTTGTATTCAAAAAGCCAGAAAGAGTGCTCATAAACTTCTTCAGCAATGAAATTAAGATTTTCCACATACAGTTTGTTTTAGGATGAACTTAGCTGCAAATACCAGAAAGCCCAACTGATAGAACCTAAAATAAGGGAAAGCATTTGATTATCTCACATAACAAGAAGTCTGGAGGTGAGTGGTTCCAGAACTGGTCAAGAGCTCAATGAAGTCAGGAAGCTAGGCCAGCATCCATGCCACTAGGGGCCTTGCACTTGTAGGAAAAAGAGAGCTGCTTCACCTCCAAGCACCTTACACTCTGAGAGCAGTGATCTGAGCAGAACAACAGTCTAGAATTGTTAATATTACTACACAAATAAAACTGGAATTCCGTTACCAAGAAAGAAGATGCAATGACTGTTATGAACTAGTATTCACAGGGGCTAGGGATGCTCTGCCTTCTAAGTGTTCTCACAAACCTACGTTTGAAATCAATAAATTCCTCATGTCTCACACTACAACTCCCCCCCCAGT
This sequence comes from Cheracebus regulus, assembly GCA_963574635.1. Classification (NCBI taxonomy): domain Eukaryota; kingdom Metazoa; phylum Chordata; class Mammalia; order Primates; family Pitheciidae; genus Cheracebus; species Cheracebus regulus. The sequence goes on along the minus strand of CAUYQU010048891.1, from coordinate 18,399 downwards.
CCATGTGGCTCTTTGAAAAACCACAGTAGAATTTTCCCATCCATCAACCTAGTTCCCTCTGTGAATTTCCAGGAATTTATCCATTTTCTCTAGATTTTCTAGCTTTTGTGCATAGAGATGTGCATAGTAGTCTCCGAGAATCATTTGTATTTCTGTGGGATTTATTGTGATGTCACCATTGCTATTTTTGATTGTGCTTATCTGGATCTTCTCTCTTTTTCTTTGTTAATCTAGCTAGCTGTCAGTCTATCTATCTCACTTACCCATTAAAATAACAAACTTTTCATTTCATTTATTCTTTGTATGGTTTGAGCTCTCAGTTTCATTTAGTTCTACTCTGATTTTAGTTATTTCTTTTCTTATGCTAGCTGTGGCTTCAGTTTGTTCTTATTTTTCTGTTCCTCTACATGTGAAATTAGGTTGTTAATTTAGACCTATCTCCTTCTGTCTAAAGAAAAGATGAACTACCCATGTAAAGTTTTTCCACATCAAAAGTACTAAAGCAAGGGAGCAGTAGCAAGTTCAAAATAAATGACAGGATGACTTGATCACAGGGGAGGCTGTAAACTGATAGTTCACTGAAGGAATAACATTGCTTTTCTAAGACTGTAGAGTTAGGTGGAAGCAAAACTGGTAGCAGAACCAAAATAGTCAGAATTACTACTCTATACTATCAAATCATCCATTCACACATCTCTGCTCACACTCTATCATCAATTCAAACATTAACAATTAAAAGCTAATATTTTCACCATTTTAAAACTGGTAAATATCTATATATACATATATCTACCCACTGGTAATTCTGCATTCATATTTTCCTGGAATTATAAACTGTCAGGGAACATTTGTTTACTGCAGACATTTTTTACAAGGAAAACATTTAAAACTTACAACGTTATGTTTTAATGGTCAGAAAATTACTTTTTAAAATTATAGCTCTATTTTTGATATCTGAAAACATATGAAGGCCTGAGTTTCCAGGACATCCTGAACCAAAATAGATTTGTATTTAAAAGTGCAAGCCAAGATTCCAGGAAAAAATGTAATCAAGTAGAAATATTCAATAAGATGATAATATTGTTAAAAGGAAGCAAAACAGCAAATTGATATCACTTTTAACAAGCTATAGAAAAGGCCAGTAATTTATTCTATTCTAACCAATAATAAATCAGAGATATTTCACTTTAAAAATTCTTACTTATAGCTAAGAAAACAAAGCCCTCTAAAAGAACAAATCCTCTATGTGTGAGATTAGGTTGTTAATTTAGACCTATCTCCTTCTGTCTAAAGAAAAGATGAACTTCCCATGTAAAGTTTTTCCACATCAAAAGTACTAATGCAAGGAAGCAGTAGCAAGTTCAAAATAAATGACAGGATGGCTTGATCACAGGGGAGGCTGTAAACTGATAGTTCACTGAAGAAATAACATTGCTTTTCTAAGACTGTAGAGTTAGTTGGAAGCAAAACTGGTAGCAGTTTTCTTTTTATTATTATTCAGAACTCAAAACTCATTCCTTTGACACAGTTTTAGGATTGTAAAAGTTAAGCTAAGGCATGGATTAAAAATATGGATTTTGATTTCAGAGAGAATCGAATTTGAATGCCTGTTCCATCATTTACTAGCTAGAACCAGTTACTAAGTATTCTGAGCCACTATTTAAAAAATAAAAAACGTGAAAAATGACAATGAATAAAATAGTTAATTCGTTGGACTGTTAAACAATTTAATATGACAGTATATATAAATCACTTGGTATATGGTAGGCTCTCAAGAGTAGCCATTCGTAATAATTAGAGAAGATAGTGCAAATGTGTACAAGGAGAGTTTCCCAACTTCCTGTATTGTGAATAGATGTCTGTAAGAGTAGGGACCCCTTAAACAGAAAATACACTTTGGGTGAATGAGGCTTCCGTATATTTTCAACTCTTTCCACATGAGGTAGATTGGTTTACTGTTCAGAAATTTTCTCTCCCTTCACCTTACTTTCAGAGGAGGGGCATATTTCCCATTTCATTGACATGGGACCTGACCATGTGACTTGTTTCAGCCAATGGGATGTCAGCAAACATGAGGCAAACAGAAGCTCTTCACAGTCCAGCAATTGGCTTGCTATCCTAGCCTCTGCCATTGACCTTAAAAGAAATGTATGGACTAGCCAGTTCATCACTGCAGCTCCAAAAGAGACACTTAAAGCCCATGCAAGCTGCCTTCAGTGAGCCCGACCTAGATTGTTTTAATCCTCAACACACAGACACACAAGTGAACCCAGCTGAACATAGTCTAGATTAGCAAAACCACACTAATATAAAAATAAATATTACTTGATACTACTGAGTTGTGGGGACAGTTTAAGCAGCATTCCTCTGGCAATAACTCACTTATATACCACATTTTTTCTATCATACTTGGACAATTGCTGTGGGCACATTCATCCATTCATGCAGTGGTATTTATTTAAGACATACTTCTCAAATAGTTACCTTGGGTTATAATACCTACGGAATTAGAGCAGTAAACAAATGGGCACAACCCTGAGTCTAGGCATGTATTTAAGATCACTGGCTTTAGTTGGAAACCAGATTCTTCAAATGGTTCCTGTAGGCAAATATTACTGAGGATTTCAAATAGCAATTTTAAAATGAGAAAACAAACATAAAATTATAACATATTTATTTATTTCTTCTTCTTGCCCAGAATGTAATGTAACAGCAAATTGCTCACAATTAGGCCCTTTGTACCCCCTGAAAACAGTAAATATTTTTTGCCTCTCAAATGAACTTGAGAAGGATAGCTGTTCTCAGTGAACAAAAGCGAACAATTTTAGCAAATATCTAAAACAAGGTGAATTGTTGATTTTTTTAATGGAATCAGAACTAGACTTTTTTCTTAATATGTTTAATAACTTATTCTTATGTGTTGTTAATATATCTAATAAGTTTATTAAATACATTTAATACAATATTTTAATATTTTCTATAAATCTTTCCCTTTAAATAATAGTTTAGTCTCAGCACTAACCTGACATCAGATTGGGTTTGTAGACATACCCTCCAGCTATAACTTATAGATGCAATAAAATTCCAGTTACTAGATTAATGATATTAAAAATGATGTTTAAATATGCAGCCAAGCTGAAAAGGAAACTAAGTCCTCTAGACGCAGGAATGAAGAGGGTATTCTTGTACTCAAAGCCGGGGTAGCAGTTTCACTTAAAATGTCAGATACATTTTGAAGCCAAGTATGATCCTAAAAATTGTGGGATTGCAGTTTTAATGACAATGTAAAGACAAAAAAATATTATCTTGGGAGAGGAGCTGAGATAAAGACTATTTATTAAAGCCAATATCCATAAAAGCTCACCCAGTCATTGAAAAGAAATTTTTTAAAACTCTATCTATTGGCTTGTAGATGTAGTTAAGACTGCTGTCTGTCCATGTCTCTGGTGAATTCTTGATTTTTTTTAAAAAAAGGAATCTTTTTTCCACAACTTTACCAGCATCTGTTATTCTTTTGACTTTCTACTAATAGCCATTCTGACTGGTGTTAGATGGTATCTCATTGTGGTTTTGATTTGCATTTCTCTAATGATCAGTTATGTTGAGTTTTTTCGTGTATGTCTTTGTTTGAAAAGTGTCTGTTCGTGACCTTTGCCCACTTTTTTGTGCAGTTGTTTGGCTTTTCTTCTTGTCAATTTGTTTAAGCTTTTTACACATGCTGAATATTAGACCTTTGTCGGATGCATAGTTCACAAAAATTTCCTCCCATTCTGTAGGTTGTCTATTCACTCTGTTGATTGTTTTTTTTTTTTTTTGCTATGCAGAAGCTCTCTAGTTTAATTACCATTGAAGTTATGATAAGAAAACAAAAACAGTAAACTGTATTTGAAGACAAATTACGTATGTGTGTGTTTTTCTTACAACACTCTCACCTAATTTCTGCTAACCATAGGACATAATTTATATTAATAATTATCATTCATTTTTCACCAGGTCTGGAATGAGAATGTGTTGTGCATGATTGTGCAATGCTATTATCCTAAACCAACAAATAAGTTTCATTATGCTACTACAGTTTGTTATTATAGCTTACATTAATAAAAGGCTAAAGAAGAACAAGAAAAGAAAGGAATCAGAAAAAAAGTATCAGATTTCTTAATTGAATAAAATATTATGCATAAACTTTCTTTTCTCTTTTAAAGAATAGTTTAGTCTCAGTGCTGACATAATGGCAGATTGAGAAAAAATATATGCATAAAAATGAAAACTCCAACCTTATACTTTGCACAGTTATGGAAGGCTAAATGCCATCCCTGTGGTGTGGGAATCCCAAACTGAGAAATTAAAACCTCTAAGATCTTGCCAAAAATTGTGCACTTGCAACATAGGAAAATATATTCAACCCAAGAGGCACATGAAACTTTCCAAGAAAACAAAGAGAAAAAAATTTCTGCCAAATACAATAAAACACAAGGAAGCAGGAAGGATCAGCAGATATAACAAATGAGAAATGGCACTATACAAAATAATTTGGAGAAAAAAATTTAAAATATGCTTAAAATAATAAGCACATAACAAAGAGAAACCATGATGAAATATGACTAATGAAGTAGAATAAGCTGGAAAGAGAGGGGACTGAATTATCCATTTAAAAAGGCCAAAAAAGAAATTATACTGAGAGAAGCCAAAAGACATTGAAATAATAACTTCAAATAGTTGGTCAAAAAAAAAGTAACTCAAATTAGAATTCTATAGCTAGCAAAACTATAATTTTTAAAGGAATAAAAATAAAAACGCTTTAAGACAAAAAAACATTTTTGTCTAAATCTAAAAATTTCACCATTTAGAGATAATACTCAATAAAAAACAAAAAAAAGTCCAAACGCACACTTCTATTAAAAAGAAATTAAATTCAGAAGGAAGGAGTAGTATGTAAAGAAAACGATAAATAAAGAAATCATAAAAATATAAGTGAATCTAAAAAACAAATAACTCTTAACATCCAGGAATACTACTTGTAATAATAATCAAATATGTTGAAGGCATTATTAACCAGATATAAGTAAAATATTGAGCAACAATAATATAAAATATATCAGTGGTAGATTACAATTAAAACATTCGAAGAACATTGTTTTCAATAAGTTTAGAAATATTTACTGTTTCAGAATTATTAAATCAACTACACATGATAAAAGGCAAGTAAGGACAATCACCACAAGAATACACATTGAATGTATAACTTCCAAAGTTAGAAGGGAAGATAAAAAGCAAAATACAAACAAAAATAACAAAAGCCTCAATACAATTAAAAATAGAAAAAAAAGTCAAAAAGCATAATAAACATAAAATACAAAATAGCATGTTATAAATTAGTATTCCCAAAATTAGTAATAGTACTAAATGTAAATGGATTAAACTCCCTTGTTGACTTTCTGCCTTACAATGGTTTGACTTATCAGTTTTTTATTCAACAATAGTGTAGAAGTAATATGCTTTCCCTATATTCCTCAACTTATGATGGGGTTTATCCATATGTAACCTTATCATAGTTCAAAAAGCATCTGTACTCAGATTAGAACAAAATTTTAAAAATAAATATCACAATACAGATCTATTTACAATGGAAGTGCCAAAATGCAATGAAACAAAACTGTTGAATACAGAGTAATGAAATATGCACATATATTTGGTAAAAACTAAAATAAAACTAGTCGGGCAATACTAAAATGAAACACAGTAAAAATTAAGGCAAAACCAATTTTTATCAATAAAGATATATTTCTTAAAGATAAAAAAAAATTTACCTGACAGATATAACAATCCCAGATATTTATGCATCTAATAGAATCACAAAATATATAAAGTCAAAAGTTCCTGATTATAAGGAGAGCTGTACCAATTCACAATTAGAGCAGGGTCTTTTTTAAAAAACACATTTCTTCCAAAAATGTATACTTTCAGGCATTCAAGAAACAAACAAAGATGGAAAAGATTTGAGCAACACTAGATATATATAGAACCTTATATCTCCCAATCAGTGGACACACACCTTTTTTTAGGCATACATGGAACATTTTAAAAAGGCAACTATGTTCTAGACCATGTAGGAAGTATCAATAAATAAAAAAGAATCAATTTTTTCATGACATATGATGTACAGCATCTTTTCACATGCTTATTTACTGTCTATACATTTTCTTTGATGAGGAGTCTGTTAAAGTCTTTCACCCACTTCTTTAATCGATTGTTTGTTATGTTGAATTTTAAGAGTTATTTTAATATTTTATATAACAGTCCTTCATCAGCTATGTCTTTAGAAAACATTTTCTTCTAGTGTGTGGCTTGTCTTTTTCTTATTTTTGCAGTGTTCTACAGAACAGAAACTTACCATTTTAGTGAAGGTCAGCCTATCCATTCTTTTCCTCTCATGGTATTATGCCTTTAGTGTTGCATCTAAAAACTCCTTGCCAAACCCAAAGTCATCTAGATTTTCTCCTATGTTATTTTCTGGGAGTTTTACAGTTTTACATTTATGTCTGTAATCTATCTTGAGTTAATTTTTGTGACGAGTGTGAGGTCTATGTCTAGGTACATTTTAATTTTGGCATGTAGATGTCAAGACTATTCTTCATTGTATTGTCTTTGGTCTTTTGTCAAAGATTAATTGACTATATCTGCTATATCTGTGTAAGTCTATTTCTAGGCTTTTTATTCTGTTCCATTTATTTGTCTATTATTTCTTCAATACTACACTGTCTTGTTTGCTGTTGCTTTATAGTACGTCTTGAATTCAGGTAATGTCAGTTCTCCAACTTTGTTCTTCTCTTTCAATATTGTGTTGGCTATTCTGGGTGTTTTTCTCCTTCATGTAAACTTTACAACCAGGGACATAGGTCATCAGGGAAATGCACATTAAGGCAACAGTAAGATATAACTACACATGTATTAAAATGGCCAATACCCAGAACACTGACAACACCAAATGCTGATGAGATTGTGGAACAAACGGAACTCTCATTTACTACAGGATGGAATACAAAATGATAAAGCTACTTTAGAAACTGGTTTAGTAGTTTCATACAAAGTTAAACGTACTCATACCATACAATCCAGCAATCTCACTCTACGATATTTACCAAACGGAGTTGGAAACTTACATTCACACAAATACCTGCACCAGATGTTTAAAGCAGCTCTATTCATAATTGCCAAAACTTGGAAGCAACTAAATTATCTTTCAGTAGGTAAATAGATAAACTGTGACAAATCCAGACCCTGGAATTTATTTAGTGCTAAAAAGAAAGGAACTATCCAGCCACAAAAAGATATTAAGGAAACTTAAGTGCATATTGCTAAGTGAAGCCAGTCTGAAAAGGCTATCTACTACATGATTTGAACTCCATGACAGTCTAGAAAAGGCAAAACTGTGGAGTCAGTATAAAGATTAGCGGTTTCCAGAGGTTAGAGGGGAAGAAGGCATAAAAAGGCAGAGCACAGAGGATTTTTAGGGCTGTGAAACTACTCTGTATGATACTACAATGGTGAACAGGTTATTATACATTTATCCAAATGCATAGGATGCACAATGTTGAGAGTGAACCTTAACATAAACTATGGTCTTTGGATAATAATGATGTATCAATGTGATTCATTAATTGCAACAAGCGAACCACTCTAGTAGGGTTGTTGATAATGACAGAAGCTGCACATGTTGGAGGATAGGGATATATGGAATATCTCTGTACTTTCCATTACATTTTGCTTTGAACCTAAAACTGTTCTAAAAAAATAGTCTATTACATTTATGCAGCAAACGAACATGGACGAAAGTTCATTATTAGAGAAATTCAAATCAAAACCACAATGAGATACCATCTCACACCAGATAGAATGGCAATTTCTAAAAAGAAAACAACAGATGCTGGCAAGGCTGTGGAGAAGTAGAAATGTTTTTACACTGTCAGTGGGAATTTAGTTCAACCATCGTGGAAGACAGCGTGGCAATTCTTGAAGAATCCAGAACCAGAAATACCATTTGACCCAGCAATCCCATTACTGGGTATATGCACAAAGGATTATACATCATTCTACTATAAAGACATATGCACACGTTTATTGCAGCACTATTTACAATAGCAAAGACTTGCAATCAACCCAAATGTGCATCAATGAGAGACTGGATAAAGAAAACATGGCATGTATATACCATGGAATACTATGCAGCCATAAAAACAAATGAGTTCATGTCCTTTGGAGGAACATGGTTGAAGCTGGAAACCATCATTCTCAGCAAACTAACACAAAAACAGAAAAACAAACGCCACATGTTCGCACTCATAAGTTAAAGTTGAACAATGAGAACGCATAGACCCAGGGAGGGGAACATCACACACAGAGGCCTGTCAGGTGGTGGAGGTTAGGGGAAGCGAGAACATTAGGACAAATACCTAATGCATGTCGGGCTTAAAACCTAGATGATGGGTTGATGGGTGCAGCAAACCACCGTGGCACATGGATACATATGCAACAAACCTGCACATTCTGCACATGTATCCTAGAACTTCAAGTAAAATTTTTTTTAAAAATAGTCTATTAAAAAAGAAATCCATATCACATGGATGATATTCTCTAACAACAATATAAATAGTAATATCAATAGTAAAACATAGTTTCAATAAACTTTGTAGAGTGAAAAATATTTTAAATAATTTACTGGTTACAAAAATAATAGAAATTGGAAAATACTTAGAACTGAACATTACAAATAAGTATACCTGGCTTCAATGGATGGTAGAGACCAGGGGGACACAGTAGAGGTGCTTCTAAGTGGAAGAATCCTTTGAAAATTTATGTTTCCAGATTTAGAAGTTAATTTTCATGATGGATCATTATTGTACAACAAATTGTTCAACCAGAGAAAAAAAAATCAATAGATTCAGCAAATGCCCAGGGAGAGGAGAATTCTGGCAAAAACTTATCAAGTATTTGTAGCCAAATGCAACCTCAGCTTTTAAATAAAGAGTGCTTCTAAATGAATGTAGGTTTTTACAGAGAAGTGTAGTTACCTAAACCCTCTGCCCCCATTTCAGTTCTGTTAAACAAATATGTAAGGGCTAAGATGTGTAAAACAGCAAAATAGGTCATTGGAACACACAGATGAATCAGACACAGTACCTGTCCCGGAGGAGATTTTTAACAACGGAGAGAGATAAGCCTAAAAATGCACAGATTGAATAAAGTGTGATAAGTGCAAAGGTTTGCCCCATGTGTTGTGGGACCACAGAGGATGGACACTGAGTTCAGCCTGGGGTTCAAGAATGGCTCTTGAAGAAAAGGCTATGCAGGTTTCCTAAAGCATCAAATTACTTTTCTTAAACATGACCTAATCCTCACAATTCAAGCGAAGTGTACTAGAATTTTCTTAATGCCTCTGAATTTTTTTCTGCGGTAGCTAGAACAAGTTCACAAGTAATTCATCAACTTCTCAAGTGCTTTGCTCAAGACAATTCAAAAAAGGGAAAAGAAAAAATAATCAGCGATTTATATTAGTAGCCATCAGCAGGAATAAGGACTTCACTGCAGCATCTCCTGCAAGGCTCTCGCTAAAACTGAGTAGAGTTTTTGGAAACAGCCCTTTAGGGTAAGCACCAATATACAACAGCACAATATTACATCTTTTAAGTTTCAGTCTTAAAATTAGCATTCCAAAAACCAGACTGGAGAGAAGACAAGGATGCAAGTTAGCATTATAATGTCTATTTTCAGCTTGCCCTCTGTGTATAAGCACAACAGTAGGTACTTACGCTGGACGGACAGATTGATCGGAAGAACGTGGTCCAACCTCCCAAGGCTGACTGAACAAGTCATCAAGAAAGTGATGGCCGCATTTGAAATGTTTTATTTAACCATTTGTAAGTTTAGAAGCAAAACTGATTAAATTTGCTCAAGTAAAATTTCCATGTCTTGTCTTATCCATATCTGCCCATAAATGGGACTTAGTAAACTTCCCCTGGCTCTAAAACCAGAATGAAAATGTATAATAAAGAAAGCACCAGATAACACTTTAACATCTCAGCCACTTTGCTGCCATGAGGTCCTCCTGGGTCACTTTCAGTTCTAAAAATGTACGTAGCACATTAGAAAAAAATATCACCTAACCCAGCAATATTTTCAGAGGACAAGCCTTGCTCAACTGGATCATCTGGTATGATGAGTGTTTTAACGGCTGCCACTCTGTAAAGGGCTTCTCTATTACCCATTCCTGCCAGAATTGCTGGCTTGCTCTAGTTTATTTCCTCTCCAGCTTTTCTTTGAAGATTTGTGTTTGTGCAATTGTGGTACCCATTTAATTGTATTTATTTTAGGTATTTTCTACTTTGTAGAGGTTGGGCTGGCTTAAGAGAAATCATGCTGCTTTTGGCAGGGGGTGGGTAGTTACAAAATTTTCAAGATAGGTCATCACATTTTGAAATACGTATGTGTGTGCACGTGTGTGTGTGTGCGCGCATGTGTTTTACAATTTAAGTGTTGCAAATAGTAAGTCCCTCAGAGTGTATTTTGTTTGTTTTCTAGAACACCAAGAACTGTTGGAGTTTGGTTAATTTCCATGCCAAGAGTTCTGTGGAGTCAAGAGGCAGCACCCTCACTGTGAAACCAGTGGAACTGTCTTCAGGATGCTCACTGAAAGACAAAATTTAAAAATGTACAGAACACGGAAACTCACCAGCACCTGCAAAACCAGACTCTGGATTTGCCACTTGTTTCTTGGAATTTAGACTGCCTTGGGCTTCGGGGGCTGTTTCTTTGCCTAGACATTCTTCTACAATTACTGAAAATCAGACCTAATTTTGCTTAGCCTCCCTTTGTTTTCAAGCATGGTCACTGTGATGGTTAAGACTGAGTGTCAACTTGATTGGATTGAAGGATAGAAACTATTGACCCTGAGTGTGTCTGTGAGGGTGTTGACAAAGCAGATTAACATTTGAGTCAGTGGGCTGGGGAAGGCACCCTTAATCTGGGTGGGCACAATCTAATCAGCCGCCAGCATGGCTAGAATATAAGCAGATAAAAAAAAGAGAAACTGGCCTCACCTCCCAGCCTTCATCGTTCTCTCATACTGGATGCTTCCTGCCCTCGAACATCAGACTCCAAGTTCTTCAGTTTTGGAATTTGGACTGGCTCTCCTTGCTCGCCACTCTGCAGACGGCCTATTGTGGGACCTTGCAATTGTGTGAATTAATACTTAATAAACTTTATATATTATATGCATATTATTATATATATTATGTGTGTGTGTATATATATATATATTCCATACATATATATATTCCATTAAGAACACTGTCTCTCTAGAGAACCCTGACTAATACAGTTGCCATTGTTACTCTAAACACAGATAAACTCTCTCACTGGTTAGGGAAAAAGACAGAAGCGTCCATTTTTCTGGTGGCAACATGATGCTAAGTTCAGCTTCTACAGTTGGCATAAAGAAATGGGAAAATTGATGGCAAAAAGTCATATTTAAGTATCTCTGCAATGGGAATTTAGTATTTAAAAAGGTGTCTATTACAGCAAACACATTTCAGTAAGGATTTTTATTCTACAATCTATGTCAGCTCCAAGCTATTTTTTCTTCTTCAAGGAGAACTATCCAATCCAATGCCATTTAAGTAGATGTCATAAAGTCAGACTATCTACCAAAATCTTGCTAAAATGCTGCCTTCTTTTTAGCTGAGCTAATGACTTCCCATATAGCTCATTTAAAGTAAAAGAGGGGGCTTCATTAATTTGAACTCTGTAATTACAAGTCTGGAATCACAAATAAATTATCTTTAAAAGTTAAATTTTAGCAGCCAGGCCACTTAGCAAAGAACTATTATAATTTAATTGAAAATGCTAAATAACATGAAGATGTACAGTTCTTATGGTAAAAAACATCAAAGTAGGAAGGTCATCACCAATCCACTTAAAGTAATGTAGAACTTCCTTGTGTGGATAGAGAGAAGAGCAGTGAGAAAGTGTGAAGGACTGCAGGATTACAAAAGGACAAGAGTTGGAAAGTGTACAGGAAGGAGCAGTGCTGATTGTTTGGAGGCCTCGTGGTGGGGCAAGGGGTGGGTAGTGATGTTCACACAGTAGTTAGAAACACATAAAAAATACATGCATTTGTGGAAGCCAAACATGCAAAAGACTATACAGTGATCCTACTGCAAGCAAGCACGTGCACGCGCGCACACACACACACACACACACACAGAGAGAGAGAGAGAAATATATGTGATTATATAAGATATAGCTTAGATACATAAACATACAGAGATATAAATAGAGAAGGAGAAAAAGCAAATGGATCAAAACGTTAACAATTGTTGGATCTCAGCGGAGGGTATGGATGTTTACTGTACATGCAACTTTTCTGAGAATTTGTAATTATTCAAAGTAAAAAGTCAAGGAAAAGAAAAGCCAAAAGTTTGATCCCAGACTCAGTCATTTACCAGTAAGAAGCTGGGGTGGTTACGTAACTTCCCAAGGCCTACGTTTCCTCATGTGAAACCCATGAGCTGTGCATTTCTTCCTTGAAACTTTGCCATGAGGATAAAATAACAACTGGCTCATGGCTTAGCACAATACCTGGCACATAGCAGGAAGTCATTACATACTAACTTTCCTCCTTTCTGCCAGCTCTGCACCACTCCCCACCATCGTCACTTGTACCAAATTCAAGAGTTTGGAAATTTTATCATCTGTAATAACAAACTCCATACACCATGGCTATATTCTTACAGCAAGCTACAAACTGTCTAATAGAGTCACACAGCCAACACCTTCATCACCTATTTAATAAAAATATTGTGGATCAATCCCTTGCTAAGAATTACGTAAGTGAGCTAATACCTCAAATCAGTGTTACTGATTATACAAGCTTTCTGGAAAGTGGAAGAATTGGGAAAGCACAGAGATGAAGTCAGTTCAGTTCGGTGAAAGAACAACTGTGACATCTAAAGGCAGACAGCTGGCTAAAACACAGCATTGGAAACATGCAAAGAGCTATCACGCACATGGCCAATGGCATTGCTATGTACTGAAACGGAGATTAGATTAAATATTCTTTTCTGCTCTTTCTTTTATTGCACTTTCCAATTTAGTACAGAACCCTTTTGCAATAAAACCAGAGTCTTTGTGAAAAGTAAATGTGTCCTTTCATTAATCACCGCTTTCCACTTGTTTTTCTCAATTTCACCATCAAGAAGTCTGCAGTACCACAAACCTTTGACTAGTGTGCTACCTTGATTAAGGCAGAAAACGTTAAAAGCAAATTACTATGAAAGTATGAAACAATTTGCACTTAATGTTTCAGTCATATCTGTAAAAAATATGACTTAAATATAGTTTTATTAATAATACATATTTTAATTAAACGGCTGGAGGTGCATCTAGCAGGAAAAAATTGAATCTTCTCTGCATTTCACATACTGGTATGATTCATGGGCAGTAAATATGCAAAGCTTTATGCCCATAAGGCAATCAAATTCCAAAGCTGATATGCATGTTTTTATCTGAAAGAATGAAATCTCATAAGGACTAGAAATAAAAATAATAACAGACTGGTGTATCATTCTAATGAATTGGCTTTAGCCACAGTTTCTTTCTTATGTAATAAAATCATAATTTCAGCTACAATTACATCCACTCCAACATTTTATGGAATAACTTATTTCCATTATTCTCATTACACAAGAAAATCCTGTATATGTACTTATACATATTGAAAAACTTCACATGTATTAATAATAAAATCCTGGGATAAGAGTGACCACCTTTGCAAAGCAGGAAATGCTTTCCCTTGCAGAAAGTTTAGGCCTCGCTTAATCCCTAAAGGATCCCACTTTATTCCTACCCCTCCCCTGTATTTGCCTAGTATATTAGTTTCCTAGAGTTGCCGTAAGATTGGGTGGCTTCAACAACAGCAATTTTCTTTTCTCACAATTCTGGAGGCTAGAAGTCTGAAATCAAGGTGTCAGCAAGGTTGATTTTTTCTGAGGCTTCTCCCCTTAACTGATAGTTAACCACTTTCTCCTTTGTCTTCACATGGTTCTCCCTCCGTGTATGATTATTTGTGTCCCAATTTCCTCATTATATGAACATATCAGTCATACTGGATTAAACTCTCACCTTAATGACCTTGTTTTACCTTAAGCATCTATTGAAAGACCCTGTCTCCAAATATAGGCACATTCTGTGGAACTGGGGGTTAGGACTTCAACATATAAATTGTGGTGGAACATAAATCAGCTGACAACACCTGGAGATTATTTTTCAATTATGTACAGTTATATCATCTGTCTCTACACCACTTGGCATGGTATTTTGTCAACAAAAAAAGCCTGCTAAATTTTTAAGGCCATGCAGAATGAACTCAAAAGCTAGATTTTCATTTATATTTCATCTTTAGTTTGAATTTATCTGAAAACTTGTACTAGTTATATTGGTGACCATCACTTTAAACACCTGAAAAATTAAAAATGAAAAGTTAACTATTATTTAGCTAATGGGGAGAAAACATAGCCCTTGTAACTATGCCACTCTCAACTGTGACTCAGGAGCCACATGTATCAGGCACCCCTGAAGCCATGCTAGTGAGGATACTTTGCAAGGACAAAGCAGACTAGGCATTGACTTTCCCAAGGTCATTAGGTGGTCTGAACAGCACCTTTAAAACTGTGGTTAAAAATGGACAAATAGGATCTAATTAAACTAAAGAGCTTCTGCACAGCAAAAGAAACTATCATCAGAGTGAAGAGGTGACCTACAGAATGGGAGAAAATTTTGCAAGTTACCCACCTAACAAAGGTCTAACATCCAGAATCCATGAGGAACTAAAACAAGTTTCCAAGAAAAAAAAAACTCACTTAAAAGAAGACAAAATACATTAAAAAGATGTTTACCTTGTGGCTAACAAAAATTTTTTTTTAAAAAATGCTCATTACTAATCATTAGAGAAATCCAAAAGAAAACCACAATGAGGAACAATCTCATACCGGAGAGAATGGCTATTACTAAAAAGTCAAAAAATAGCATATGCTGGCAAGGTTGCAGAGGAAAGGGTGTGCTTATATGCTGCTGTTGGGAGTGTAAATTAATTCAACCATTGTGAAAAGCAGTGTGGTGATTCCTAGCTCAACTAAAAACAAAATTATCATTTGACCCAGTAACCTCATAATTGGGTATATACCTAAAAATATATAAATTCTATTATAAAAACACATGCACAATCATGTTCATTGCAGCACTACTCATAATAGCAAAGACATGGAATCAACCTAAAGGCCTATCAATGGTAGACTGGATAAAGAAAATATGATATGGTTGAGTATGATGGCACATGCCTGTAATCCAGCACTTTGGGGACCAAGCCGGGTGAATTGCCTGAGCTCAGGGGTTTGAGACCAGCCTGGACAGCATGATAAAATTCTGTTTCAAAAAAAAATACAAACAGAAAAATTAGCTAGGCATGGTGACACAAGTCTTTAGTCTTAGCTTCTTGGAAAGCTTAGGCAGAATTGCTTGAGCTTCAGAGGCAGAGTTTTCAGTGAGCTAAGATTACACCACTCCACTCCAGCTGGGAATAAAGAGTGACACCCTGTCTATAAAAAACAAAAAACTGAAAGACTTAATAAAAACAAAATATGGGCCGGGTGCGGTGGCTCACCCCTGTAATTCCAGCACTTTGGGAGGCCGATACAGCGGATCACAGCCTGGCCAACATGGCAAAACCTTGTCTATACTAAAAGTAAAAAATTAGCCATGTATGGTGGCAAACGTCTGTAATCCCAGCTACTCTGGAGGCTGTGGCAAGAGAATCACTTGAACTGGGAGGTGGAGGTTACAGTGAGCCGAGATTGTGCCACTGCACTCTAGTCTGAGTGACAGAGCATGACTGTTTAAAAACAAACAAAAAATATGCTACAAAAACAACATGGAATACTCTGTGGCCATAAAAACAAACAAACAAAAATGATTATATTCTTTGCAGCAACACAAAGCTGGAGATCATTATTCTTAGAAAACTGATGAAGAAACAGAAAACCAAATGCATGTTATTAAAGTAAGAGCTAAATAATAAGAACACATGAACACAGAAGGGAACAAAAGACACTGAGTCCTAGTTGAGGATGGAGGATAGGAGGATTAAGAGGGTCAGAAAAAGTAACTTTTTGGTGCTATGATTAGTACTGCAGTGACAAAATAATCTGCACACCAAACCCCCATGACACAATTTTAGCTGTGGAACAAATCTGCATGTGTACCCCTGAACCAACCAAAAATAAAAGTTAAAAGAAAAAAAAAATCCCTGGGTTGGAGAGAGTATAATGCAGGTGGAAGGACTGTTTTGTGCTACAGACAGTGGCCCCAGTGGGGCTGTACTCTGATTTATTTCTGTGTCCATGCAGGCAGATGAGATTATGAACTGGTACTCCAGAACCCTAGGCTGGCAGAGAAAACAGGTTGCTACTGCAGATTCAGTGTCTGGATAGAGGGATATGCCAGGAGACTTGTAGACACTTTTGTGGTGTTTGGCCAAAAAAACCACTAGGATCAAAAATGCTGTGGTAAAATTCCTGAGGGTAGTGCCTTGTCCTGAGAGGGGTGTGAACACATTAATGTTTAGTTCATGTGTTTGTGAGCAGGTGAATCCTGTGTTGGCAACTTTGGCAAAAAGCAGTTTGTCATCAGACTCCTTTAAGTTTTCAGTCCTCTGTCACCCTGAGAGGAGACCTGAAATCAAAGAACAGGGGAAAGTTTGAGGCTGTGTGCAGTGGCTCATGCCTGTAATCCCAGCACTTTGGAAAACCGAAGCAGGAGAATCACAAGATCAGGAGATTGAGACAATCCTGGCTAACATGGTGAAACCCTGTCTCTACTAAAAATACAAAAAGTTAGCAGCATGTGGTGGTGTGCACTTGTAGTCCCAGCTACTACTCAGGAGGCTGAGGCAGAAGAATTGCTTGAACCCGGGAGGCGGAGGTTGCAGTGAGCCAAGATTGTACCACTGCACTCCAGCCTGAGTGTGACAGCCTGTGTAGAGCTGTGTAGAGAAGAGTAGAGCTTTCCATTCCTAGACACCCGGAGTTTTATTCCAGTCCAGGAGTCAGTGACATCTTTCTTTTGGCACCAAATCTGCAGAGTTTGATGAGCACCAACAATTCTCTAACACCAACTCATTATCTAACACTTGAATTCTGACACCACCTAGAGTCAGCACAGACCCTGATTCAGGGCTCAATCCCACATTTTCCTCACTGCAGATGCAAGTCACAAACTCCACGGGCTCATCTATGCTTCTGAGCTACTGTTTAAAAATTGGAGACTCCCTTAACCTTTATGAAATTCAATTATCTGATAGAGCTACTCACAAAACTCAGCAGGACACCATAGTTATATTTACTGGCTTCATATAAAACATATAACCCCCAAAAGTCAAATGGAAGAAAAGTACAGAACCAAGAAAAGAGGTGGGAAAAGATGAAGCACATAGTAATAAATAGCTGTGATTAATAAAATTATCTATCTTCTGTGTTCTCCAGCAACACTTTATAAAAAGAAACAGCCTTCTCATTGTGACTTAGATAGTGCTCTCTTTTCTTACCTATTACAAAGCCAGAAAAACACTGCATATTTTCTTCTTCTTCTCACTAAAAAATCAGCTGCATTTGTCTTCAGTGATCAACATAAAATACTTTTTAATGAAACTTCACTTAAGTTCATTTTCATTTTAATGGCTCCTGAACTCTGAGCTACTCAGTCCGAGCCACCATACAACTCCATTTTATGTCCCTCTTAAGAACATGCTGACTTCAGGGTAAAACATTCTCTGATCTAAAATCTGATTATTTCATCCTTCATTTAAACATTCCCTCACTTCTTTCTAACCTTGCTTGCTTTTTCCTAGGAAACCAAGCCATTCTCTGCCTAATCTTTGCAATTCTTAAAGATCTTATAGTTGGTACTTCCTCCTGTTGCAATACTCCTTTGGAATTCAAATTTCTTTTATGTATATCTAACTGGTTTACTTTAAAATCTCTAGAAGTTGCCTCAAAACTGTAACAATTTTGTCTTCATAAGACACTCCCAATCCCCTTCTAGCTTCAACTTAACTGCATCCGCCTGTGGGTCCCCAGCTTTCCAGGGCTCTGTAGTTTCTCCCAGTATAGAGGCTTCTTCCATGGCTGGGGTGAGCAGGCTGGGACATCTGCAGGGGAGGCTTTCCAGAAGGAACTAACTGGGTTTTTAGTAACATCCCTTAGCTGGCTGAAAATTAACCTTAGCTTGGAGTCACTGGGCTCAAGCTTTAATTTTCATGTCAGAATCATTCACTTAGTTTTTGAAACAAAGTGT
>CAUYQU010048890.1:0-44087 GCA_963574635.1 Cheracebus regulus | reverse complement strand
AATCCTGAGCTGCTGCTACGTGGCCATCTTGGATCTCTCTCCACCCGGTGATGAAGTTTTTCTGTTTCTTAGTTTTCCTTTGGCGGACGCCCCTTCCCCACAGAGCCGGACCTTCCCGGGTTCGCTGTGCTTGCTGTGAAACTCTAAGTCCTCAGCGCTTCCAATTGCTGTTTTCCTTGTGGAGTTGGGACCAGCCAAGCCCGACCGTCCCGTATACTCCGCACCGGGAAGCGCCGCGCTGGGGCACCGGCAAAACAGCCGCGCCAGCCAAAAGAGTCACGCTGGCAACCCGTGTGGCTCCTCTGCCGGGAATCTCCCCCAGTCCGTGGGCAATAAAAATTCGTCGGAGAGTGCGGCATCCACTCGTTCTCTGCGCTTTCACTGGGAGCTACATTTCTGAGCTGTTGCTAATCGGCCATCTTGGATCTCTCTCCACAACCTGGGTCTTAAAGGATAAGTTGCATCCTTCTGGCAGAAAAGAGAAGGAAAGACTTTCCAGCGGGTGCAAAGGCAGAGAAAAGTGAAAGATCAAGTGTTCTGGGAGTAGCAGGAAGAGGCCAGTAAGTAAGCTGTAAAGAGCAGCACTTTGGGAGGCCAAGGCAGGCAGATCATGAAGTCAGGAGGATCATGAAGTTAGGAGTTCAAGACCAGCCTGGCCAACACGGTGAAACCCCATCTCTACTAAAAATACAAAAATTACCGGGCATGGTGGCACAGGTTGCAGTGAGTTGAGATCACCCCACTGCACTCCAGCCTGAGTAACAGAGTGAGACTCCATCTCAGCAACAACAGAAAAGCTCTGCCTGGTTGAAAAATTGAAACCTGTTGACAAAGATGTTGTTTGGCCAGGAGTGTTTGTTTGTAATGTGCATTTGAATATCTTTAGGCAGCATATGCACTCTCCCCACTATACATTTTGATCTGTCACCCGGCTGTTTCTCACAAGTCTGGTTTCTCCCAGGACCTATCTGAGTTTATGCTGCCTTTTTAGGCCTTGAAGGAGGCACTGACAGTTTTAAAGGTGGTGGGAAGACCTGGTAAAATATGTTTCAGAAAAATAATGGGGGTCAGGCATGGTGGCTGATGCCTGTAATCCCAACACTTTGGGAGGCTGAGGTGAAAGGATCACTTGAGCCTCGGAGTTCAAGACCTTTGTGGGTGACATAGTGATACCTTGTTTTTACACAACTAAAAAAATAGCTGGGCATAGTGGGTGTGCACCTATAAGTCTCAGCTACTTGGGAGGCTGAGGTAGGAGGACTGCTTGAGCCCAGAAAGTCAGAGCTACAGTGAACTATGATCACACCACTGCACTCTAGCCTGGACAACAGTGAGACCCTGTCTCAAAAAAAAAAAAAAAAGAGAGAAAAGAAAAAGGAAAAAAAAGAAGAAAAGGAAAAAGAAAGACGATAGAGGTTAGTTCTCAACACATCCTAAATAGGAAATCAAAACAGAAATTATAAAGTTTAAATAGGAAATCAAAACAGAAATTACAAAGCATTTTATACTCAGGTAAAGAACTAAAATACAACTTATGCTATGGAATAAAAGGAATTTAAAAAATGAGACTGTCTAATAACCTAATGTGGAAAGATCACTGAGGGAAAAAAGCAAGTTGCAGATTATTTGCGGGGAGGGGATTGTGAGTGGGAGGGTTGGGATGAGAGACTGAACAGTCTTTTAGCCTCTTCAGTCGATGTTTGTTTGTTTTTTTTTTAAAGAATTTATTTATGTGAGACAGAGTATCACTCAGTCGCCCAGGCTGGAGTGCAGTGGCCCAATCTCGGTTCACCGCAATCCCCACCTCCGAGGTTCAAGCAATTCTGTGCCTCAGCCTCCCAAGTAGCTGGGATTACAGGCATGCACCACCATGCCCGACTAATTTTTGCATTTTTAATAGACGGGGTTTCGCCATGTTGGCCAGGCTGGTCTTGAACTCCCGAACTGAAGTGATCCACCTGCCTTGGCCTCCCAAAGTGCTGGGATTACAAGCATAAGCCACTGTGCCTGGCCTAAAAAACGTATTTATAATTTTTTTTTTTTTTTTTAAAGGAAAGAATTACCTTTGGGGTCAGGTTGGAAGATAAATTATGAAGGGAAGAACCTGGAAGCAGG
The DNA here is from genome assembly GCA_963574635.1 of Cheracebus regulus. Taxonomy (NCBI): domain Eukaryota; kingdom Metazoa; phylum Chordata; class Mammalia; order Primates; family Pitheciidae; genus Cheracebus; species Cheracebus regulus. The sequence goes on along the minus strand of CAUYQU010048890.1, from coordinate 41,972 downwards.
GAGACCAATTACAAAGCATGAATAACCCAGTTAAAAGACCTAAGCCAATAAGAATACTGTATGAATGGAAAGTATTATTTGAGAAATTAGAGATAAAAACAGGATATAGTGAAGATTGTGAGATGGTAAAGAAAATCAAAGATAACTTTCCAAGGTGCCTAAATTTTCCAATTTTCCTAACTATACTCCAAACAAAATGTGAACTCTGTTAAAAAAATTTTTTTTACACAACTGTGGGATATCTTGTCAAGGTGGGGGAAGATGCATGAGTAGAATACCTCTGTTTTCAAATAAAAAATAATTTTCTCTTTACAGGTTCTTTGATTCTCAAGAGATAGCTTTCTACTGATTATCCCCAAATTTTTCTACTTCCTGACATCCTGAATAAATTAAATGTGAAGTACATGGAAACAACAGAAATAATCTGAATAAAAACTCAAGCACTCATGTGCTTTCAGGGGCTGGGGAATCACAAAGATGCAAATTTGCATCCCACCACTCCCATTTCTTAACTGTGTAGCCTGGAGCAACTTATTTTAGCCTCTTTGGCCTCACTTCCTTTGCCTATAAATAGGGACAATAAAGACCTCTAAGGATTGCCTGCAGGATTACACGAAATAAAGACTTTAAATTGGTAGCAGAATATGGGCTCCAGATAAATGCTTATTCCTTTAGCAACTCAGGTTAAAAATTGGGATGACTGTGCTCGCTTCGGCAGCACATATACTAAAATTGGAACGATACAGAGAAGATTAGCATGGCCCCTGTATTTAAAATTAAAAAAAAAAAAAAAAAATTGGGATGACTTTTTAAAAACAGATACATATCAAGAATCTTAAACATGTACATACTCAGTATCTATCATACCACTCTAGATCATAATCCTAGTAAATAACCCCAAAGGGCCAGGCGCTGTAGCCCACACCTGTAATCTCAGTACTTTTCGAGGCTGAGGTGGGAGGATCACCTGAGGTCAGGAGACCAGCCTGGCCAACATGGTGAAACCTTGTCTCTACTAAAAATACAAAATTAGCTGGGCATGGTGGTGCATGCCTGTAATCCCAGCTACTCAGGAGGCTGAGACAGGAGAGAGAATTGCTTGAACCCGGGAGGTAGAAGTTGTGATGAGCCGAGATTGTGCCACTGCACTCCAGCCTGGGCAATAAGAGTGAAACTCTGCAACAAGTGCAAAACTCCATCTCAAAAAAAAAAAAAAAAAAAAAAAAAGGAATAAAAATAATTATTATAAAAAACCCTAAACAGGCTGGGTGCTGTGGCTCACGCCTGAAATCCCAGCACCCTGGGAGGCCAGGGCAGGTGGATCACAAGGTCAGGAGTTCAAGACCAGCCTGGCCAACATGGCAAAACCCCGTCTCTACTAGAAATATAAAAGTTAGCTGGGTGTGGTGGAATGAGCCTGTAATCCCAGCTACTTGGGAGGCTGAGGCTGCAGTGAGCTGAGATTGTGCCATTGCTCTTCAGCTGGGACAACAAGAGCAAGACTCCATCTCAAAAAAACAAACAAAAACCTCTAAACACTAAAAAGGTTTTATTCACAAAAATGCTCATCATGGCATTATAGATAAAGCCTAAAATCTGAAACAACTTTAATAGCCAACAAAGGGGAAGAGTTAAATTACTTAGCCAAAAAACATTGTATTCATAAAATTACATTCAAATTCCTTGCAAAGCATTTATTGTTTTCCCTTGGGTTATGCAAGTAATACATCAATTACCTGTGGAAAATATAGAAAAGCACAAAGAAAATTAAAATCACCTATAAAATGAAGAATTTTTAGTAAAAAAGAAAAATAACAGGCTGGGCATGGTGGTTTATACCTGTAATAATTACCTCAGCACTCTGGGAGGCCAAGGTGGGCAGATCACGTATGGTCAGGTGTTTGAGAACAGCTTGATCAACGTGGCAAAACACCACCTCTACTAAAAATATAAAAATTAGCCGGGCTCGGTGGCTCAAGCCTGTAATCCCAGCACTTCGGGAGGCTGAGGTGAGTGGATCACCTGAGGTCAGGAGTTCAAGACCAGCCTGGCCATCACGGTGAAACCTCATCTTTAAAAAAAAAAAAAAAAAAATATATATATATATATATATATATATAAATTAGCCGGGCATGGTGGCCTAGCACCTGTAATCCCAGCTACTCAGGAGGCTGAGGGAGGAAAATGGCTTGAAGTCAGGAGGCGGAAATTGCAGTGAGCCAAGATCGTGCCACTGCACTCCAGTCTGTGGGACACACACACACACACACACACACACACACACCCACCCAGAAAATATCTGCCACATTAAATGAAAAAGCATAACTCAAAATTAAAACTACAGTATGAGGCCAGGCACAGTGGCTCACGCCTGTAATCCCAATGCTTTGGGAAACCGAGGCAGGTGGATCACCTGAAGTCAGGAGTTCAAGACCAACCTGGTCAACATGGTGAAACCCCATCTCTACTAAAAATACAAAAAAATCAAGAGTGGTGGTGGGCACCTGTAATCCCAGCTACTAGGGAGGCTGAGGCAGGAGAATCACTTGAACCCAGGAGGTGGAGGTTGCAGTGAGCCAAGATCATGCCACTGCACTCCAGCCTGGGCAACAAGGGTGAAACTCCATCTCAAAAAGAAATAAATAAAAATAAAAATGCAGTATGAATTCAACTATACTTAAAAAATAATCCTAAAAAGAGCTTAGATTATCAAAATATAATGAGTACTTTTATAATGGATTTTAAGACTAGAAGGTCTAGCTTTTTTCTTCTTAATATTATTAGAATAATTTCTACATTTTGTATAATAGGCATGCTTTACTTCGGAATCAGAAAAACAAAACACCAAATGCTTCAAATCTAAGAAAACAACCTAGATGCAAATCACAAAACCTAGGGGCCAGTGTATCCTGGATTGGAGTTCCAATATCAAGATGACTCCAATATCAAGATGAAAAAATCAGTAGTGAGCCTATATCCATAAAAATATATAAAAGAAAAAATTTAAAGATTATAACTATAACAGGCCACAAAGTACAAATTCCATAATAAATCAGAAGTGAACATCAGCCTAATAGGGGCTTCAAAATGTTCTACTTTTTTTAGACAGACTGGTTAGGGAATAGAAAAGGAAAAAATAGAAAAGTTCACATTTCCTGATCTCCATGAATTTACAATCTAGTAGAGTAGATAAGCAAGTGTGGAGGAAGGAAGATTTCCCTCTACCATCTGAGGGTTAGGTGCTGAAATAAACTGACAGTGAGCAGTTTAAGAAAAGAAAAAGTATACAAATTTGTTACATGTAGGGGGCATCACAAGAAAGAAAAATAAATACTCAGAACCCAGTGAGACTGAGAAGCTTTCTTATTCTATAGAAATTATAGAAATAATTATATTTCTGTATTTCTTATAGGCAACTTAGGAGAAAGTAAACCATATACATTATTCATTTATTTAAGATTATGTGTGTGTATATGTAACTCCTGGGCTCAAGTGATCCTCCCTGTAGGTGCATACCACTGCACCCAGCTTAGTAAATGATTCTTGGGAAAGAAAAAAAAATCAATGGGCCCTCAGAAGAACAGGTGACAGCTAAGGTTGTCTGTCTGCATGTGGTGTAGACCTCCAGTATCATCTCCTATAATAGAAATTAATCTTCCCTGGTTGATGAGCTTACCAGGGAAGGTATTCATGACAATACAGTTCCTTCTCTCTCTCTCTTTTTTTTTTTTTTTGCAGGCTGGAGTGCAATGGTGCGATCCTGGCTCACTGCAACCTCTGCCTCCCATGTTCAAGCCATTCTTGTGCCTCAGCAGCAGGGATTACGTGCGCCACCACACCCAGCTAATTTTTCTATTTTTTAGCAGAGATGGGGTTTCGTCCTGTTGGCCAGGCTGGTCTCAAACTCCTGGCCTCAAGTGATCCATCTGCCTTGGCCTCCCAAAGTGCTGGGATTACAGACATGAGCCACAGCACTTGGCCTAGAGTTCCTTTTGGAGGATGTGTCTTTAGGTAGATGAAGGAAGTTCAGAGACAGCCTCCATCAGCTGTTCCCCAACTGCCTTCAGTTTGAGGTCCAAAGCAGCATATTTTGGGGTGGCGTTTCCTGAACTTCTTCACAAGCTATACATCTTGCTACACATATCTATAACAAGAAAAACTACAATAAATATCCCGAAAAGTGGTATCCACAAAGTGCTAAAGGAACAAGGAGTAAAAACAACATGCTAGGGAATCAGAAAGGCTTTACAGGGTTTGTGGTTCTCAGAATGGATGGGCCTGAAGGATGGTCAGGCTTTCTTTTCTCTGTATAGGATTTCAATGGATGACAGTATTAAAAGAAAAAGTTAAAGAGGGAACAAAGCAATGGAAGCCAGAAAATACCAGGAAAGTGGAGGATCACCAAAATCAAGTCTGCTTGCTTTAAACAGCCTTTTGGCAACACCCAATTTCCCTTGTCCAGTTCTTTGCACATCAAGGACTCTTCTTATCTGTAATTTGGTCTCTAAGTGTAGAGCAGAATGGGGTTCTATACAGATCTCTGGATAGGTATATCTCCCACTGTAAATTAATAACCTTGCATGTGGATTTACAATTCAGCCTCCACAGTTTGGTTAGAGAGAATCAGTCCCCTAGAGCCTGATTACCTCTGAAGTCATGAAAAAAGGAAAAAAAAAAAAAAACCACACACACATAAAAAAAGGAGTTTCTACTCCTGCAAAACTGAAAGAGGTCACACTATCTAAGTCACTACTAATCAGGCCGGTTTTACCCAACTAGAAATCAAAAGCAAAAGACAATGCTTTCGCCTCAGGGGCAGTAAAGATGGTACAGTGGAAAAGGCTTAAAAAAAACCACTAACTTGTCAAAGGCAGTGGAAAACTGAGTAACAGCAACAGGTGTTGTGTCCCCCAGGCCTTGTGGAAGCAAAGCCTACCCACCCCAGCTGTTGCAGAGAAAATCACAACAGAAAATGTCATGTTTCTTACTCACCATTTTGAGTCTGTTGGTGGAGCGGGAACCAAATAAACTAGAATGAGTTCGAGAAGAGATCCAGGAAGGTGTGTAATAAAAAAAGAGAATGAACCCTGGGCAGGTGGGAAGTTAGTAAAACAAGTCCCTTAGAATCAAACAGGAAATTAATGACTGGGCATGGTGACTCACGCCTGTAATCCCAGCACTTTGGGAGGCCAAGCCGGGCAGATCACTTGAGGTCAGGAGTTCGAGACCAGCCTGGCCAACATGGTGAAACCCTGTCTTTACTAAAAATAGAAAAATTAGCTGGGCGTGTAATCCTAGCTACTTGGGAGGCTGAGGCAGGGGAATCGCTTGAACCTAGGAGATGGAGGTTGCAGTGAGCTGACACTGTGCCACTACACTCCAGCCTGGGTGACAAAGTGAGACTCTGTCTCAAAAAAAAAAAAAAAGAAAAGAAAAGAGAAATAGTGCTATCAAAATTTCTCTCTCTCTCTCTCTCTCTCTCACTCACACACACACACACACACACACACACAATCTTTTTTTAAAAAATTAACTCAACTATATAAAGTGCTTGAGTGTCTGAAAAATTCAACCATGGCTCAGTATTTCATAAACAGACCTGCTGCTGTAAGGGGAGAGTTAAGGTGATGAGTGTGCTTAGAGAGGCTCAGAATTAAACAGTATATATTCTTAACGTCAAAAAGTACAATTTCATTTTTATTTAAAGTTCTCTACACCATAGCATACACAGATTCACAAAAACCTATTCTATTTACACTAATAAACAGCATAAATATCAAGATATCACTCAGCATTTTGACTTTTGGAATTATAAGTAATAAAATGACACAAACATTTTAAAAGCCATAAACTCCCATTTCAACTAGGGCTTAAATTCTATGTTTGAACATAGGTAGCGAATAACAAATCCTACACTGGAAATGTGATAAATATGTACTATCCTGGACCTGACTATAATTATTAAATTATTTGGAAACAAAGTAGAGAGGTATTCTAGAGTCTACCTACCCTACCCTGAGAAAGAGGAAATGCTGGGTGGGGAGGTATAAAAAAAGAAGGCAGATACACTTTCACTCTTCCTGGAAGACTCTCAGATAGAAGAAACATAGTACTAGCCTAGACATTGCTACAATTATTACATTATCTCTAATCAAGGGAAAGGAGTATTTTAGAGTCTATCATTCCTTGAAATAGAGATGAAAGATTAAGGAAGAAAAAAAAAAATAGGGCAGATTTTTCACTTCTCTGGTCAGTTCTGGATAAATGAGGTAACTATGATACACATTCAAAACCAAGTGATACTACATTTAGAGCACCATTTAATTCTACCAAACAGAAAGAAAAGAATGGTTTACTGAATAAAATTAGTGCTGCCACAGTTGGTTAACCAGGTGATATCACATTTAGAGTACCATTTAATTCTACCATACAGGAAGAAAAGGATGGTTTACCTAATAAAATTAGTGTTGCCACAGTTGGTTACTCGGCAGAAAACAAATCAGGTTCCCCAATCTCACTTTCCAATTACAAAAATATTTAAGGCCAAGTGCAGTGGCTCATGCCTGTAATCCTAGCACTTTGAGAGGCCGAGGTGGGAGGTGGAGGATCACCTAAGGCCAGGAGTTTGAAACCACCTTAGGCAAAATTGCAAGACCCAGTCTCCATAAAAAAAAAAAAAAAAAAAAAAAAAAAAAAAGGGGGGGGTGTGGTGGCTCACCTGTAATCCCAGTACTTTGGGATGCTGTGACAGACAGATCAACTGAGGTTAGGAGTTCAAGACTAGCCTGGCTAACATGGCAAAATCCTATCTCTACTAAAAATACAAAAATTAGCTGGGCATGGTGCACACACCTGTCATCACAACTATTCAGGAGACTGAGGCAGGAGAATCACTTGAACTCTTGAGGCAGAGGTTCCAGTGAGCCAAGACCACACTACTGCACTCCAGCCTGGGTGACAGAGTGAGACTCTGTCTCAAAAAAAAAAAAAAAAAAAAAAATGCTGAGAGTGGTGCTGTGCACCTGTAGTTCCAGCTACTCAGGAAGCTGAGGCAGGAGGACCAATTGAATGCAGGAATTTGAGGCTGCAGTGAGCTATGATTGCACCACTATACTCCAGCCTGGGAGACAGATAAAACCATCTCCCCGCCCCCCGCAAAAAAAATTCCTGTCAGGCATGGTGGCTCAGGCCTGTAATTTCAGCACTTTGGGATGCTGAAGCGGGCAGATCACCTGAGATCAGGAGTTCAAGACCAGCCGGGCCAACATGGTGAAACCCTGTCTCTACTAAAAATGCAAAAATTAGCCAGGCATGGTGGGCACCCGCAATCCCAGCTATTTGGGAGGCTGAGGCAAGAGAATTGCTTGAACCCAGGAGGTGAAAGTTGCAGTGAGCTGAGATTGAACCATTGCACTCCAGCCTGGGCCACAAGAATGAAACGCCGGTCTCAAAAAAAAAAAAAATTCCATTCCAGGCCAGGCACAGCGGCTCATGCCTGTAATTCCAGCACTTTGGGAGGCCAAGGTGGGTGGATCACCTGAGGTCAGGAATTCAAGACCAGCCTGGCCAACATGGCAAAACCCGATCTCTAATAAAAATACAGAAATTAGCCAGGCATGGTGGTGCACACCTGTAGTCCCAGCTACTTGAGAGGCTGAGGCAGAAGAATTCCTTGAACCTAGGAGGCAGAGGTTGCAATGAGCTGAGATCGCACCACTGCACTCCAGCCTGGGCAACAAAGTGAGACTCCATCTCAAAATAAATACATAAAAATAAAAAATAAATTCCAGATAGACCAAAGATCTAAAAGTAAAAATAAACAAATAAACATGTTGGCTGGGCATGGTGGTTCACACCTGTAATCCCAACCCTGGGAGGCCAAAGCAGGAAGACTGCTTGAGCCCAGGAGTTCCAGACCAGCCTGGCAACATGGCAAAACCCCATCTCTACAACAAATACAAAAACTAGCCAGCCTGGTGGTGCACACCTGCAGTCCCTGGGAGGATCGCTTGAGCTCAGAAGGCAGAGGTTGCAGAGAGCTGTAATCATGTGGCTGCACTGCAGCCTGGGACACGGAGCAAGACTCTTCTCAAAAACAAAACAAATTAAAAGAGGCCTGATAATTCTGATAACATTCTTATTTTTCTGTATGCAAAGCAACCCATTAAAAAAAGTCAAGACACAGGCCAGGCAGGCAGTGATTCAGGGCTGGAATCCCAACACTTTTTGAGGCCCAGGAGGGCAGATGACAAGGTCAGGAGATCAAGACCATCCTGGCTAACACGGTGAAACCCTGTCTCTACTAAAACTATAAAAAATTAGCTGGGCGTGGTGGCACGTGCCTGTAGTCCTAGCTAATCAGGAGGCTGAGGCAGGAGAATAGCTTGAACCCCGGAGGTGGAGGTGGTTGCACTGAGCCCAGATCGAGCCACTGCACTCCAGCCTGGGCGACAGAGCCAGACTCCGTCTCAACAACAGCAACAAAAAAAGTCAAGAGACAAATGAAAGAAAATACAACCCATTACACAGGTAAAGGAGTTAATATCCATGCATACAGAAATTGCAGAGAGTGATAAGACAACCCCTATTTTTCTCAAATGAGCAAAAGAGATCCATAAGCAACAAATAAAAAAGCCAGTACACACAGAAAAAAAGGACAAATAGTCATGAAAATGCTGAACACTGTTTTTCACCCATCAGATTGGCAAAAATGAAAAAGGCTGATAATACCAGTCATGGCAAAGGTAAAGAGAAACAAGCACTTTACTGTTGGTGGGAGTATGAAATGTTCGACTCCTACTGAAAAATAACCTGGCATTATCTAATACAATAAAAAATACATATACTTCTTAACTGAACATCTCAATCCTGGATTGCTAAACTACAGAAATAGAACCTGGATTACATGAAAAATACATGTGTACAAGTAGATTAATGACAGCATTATCTATACTGCCAAAAAATTTTAGATAACCTAAATGTCCATTAACAGGAGGAATAACTGAATAATATGGTAGATCTATTTAATCTATGGAATATAAGGGAGTTACCAAAAATGATGAGTAATCTCTAAGTAGTGATCCCCATGGTATACTCTCAAATGAAAAAAAGCCAGGGTGCAAACATTGTGCAGTATGATACCATTTGCTAAAAAAGAAAACTTTGTATATGGTTGAATGTTTTCATGTTTTAAATTAGTAAAGTACTAGTATTAAGAAAGATGAGGCCGGGCGGATCACCTGAGGTCAGGAGTTCAAGACCAGCCTGACCAACATGGTGAAACCCTATCTTTAAAAAAAAAAAGAAAGAAAGAAAGAAAGGAGCAAAGACATTGCTGTTTTTTCCTGTGTAAACCTTTGACATTTTGCAAATTACAAGCTTTGCTTTTATTAAAAAAAAAAAAAAAAAAGGAAAAATCCATTTTTTGGGGGGTCTGTTTTATCTACGATACCCATACATGTGACCAAGGTCTCTGCAACTTACCTGGGCCAATAATTTAGGAAAACAAAGAGGACACCAGATTAGGAAAGAAGAGCCAGAGATAAATGCATAAAAACCCAATAAACTAATTAAAAGAAAAACAAAAGGCCATTTTAAAACACAAATGAAACTACTATTCCATGAGAAAAGAGGAAAAGCTGTTTTCCTGCCTTGGCTAAACATCTGAGTAGTTACTTGTCAGCAGAGCTTTGCTGGTGAAGATGTCCATCTATGAGACCCTTATTAACAAAAATTCCAGTCAACAGGATCCTAACTCCTTTTTTTCACCTTTCATCTTAAGGTAGCACTTGGCTTTGCTACTATTTTCCAGAAAAAATGTTTCATTAAATGGATCAGTACTATATTTTATAGCATATCTGAATCAAAATGTATTTAGAAAGAGTATATACGTAGAGCCTAAAATTGAGAAGTGTGTTTTCAATCACTTCAGAAACTCATTCATGCAACCCTCAATTACTCATCCTTAAAAGGGGGCGCCCTGCTAGGCATTACTCAAAACCAAGCATGCCTGAAAACATGTTAAACATAACTGAATGAAAATCTGCCCAATCACAGGCCAGCTGCGTGCAAACTCCACCCTAGAGTACGGGAAGAACACTTTTGATTGGAAGGCAGTTGTGTTTACTACCGTGTGTGGTGCAAATTGGAAAGGTCCACATGCCCACGGTCCAAAGGAAATCTCTTTTAATGAGAAAGAAAAACAAAACGGCCCGTTCTCATCCTACACTAGTCATTGTCATTAATAGAACCTCAACAAAACAGCAATTCTTGAACAATTTTGCAAGCTGGTGAAAAAAAATCTAAAGGCTCTGAGTTTTGGTCTGGCTGTTTTCTCATTTATGTCCCTTTATATACATGTAAGACCAGCATAAACGTATTCCCAAAATACAAACCTGCCTTTGCCTCTATATTCACACAGCCCCAAGCAAGACCTCAACATAGTTGTAATGTTCTTTGCTTTAATTTCCAAGAATCACTGCAACTTTTTACTTGGTTTGAGAACCCAGTTCCATGGGCTCAGTGGTAAAATTATTTATTTAGCTTAGTGGGTGTCCTGCAAGGAAGTGAGCTTCAAAAACCTCTGTCCTTAGGGAGCACAGCAAACAACAAAGTGAATGGGGAGCCATTTCAGGTACAGACCTCATTAGCAATTCATCTGATGGAGGAAACGAGACGACCATTGTAAAAACAAGAAAATAAATCCCAATGAATAGCTAGGGCAAACTAGGCCTTAGGTCAAAGTATGCATATAACAGTGGATCTTAAGTATGTTTTGCCTCCAAGGGGTAGATTGACTCTGAAATGGACACTTCTTTTCCCATCCCAGCCATCTTTTAAAGAAAGTGCAGAGGACTAGAGATCCAAATCCCAGTCATAATCATCATTCCATCCCCTTATCTTTTTTCTATCTTTTTGCAAATTTGCCCCACTGAGGCCTCATAAATGTCCTAGAAGCGTTTCTTATAGAGCATGAAGAAAGATCAAAGCAAATGAACCCAAGCAGCAGCAGCAAAGCCTAAGCCATCCACAAGCCAAAAAAAAAACAAAAAATCCATAAAGCTTGCATATTAGTAAAAAAGGACAATGTAACACTGTTGATCAATAGGAAGAAAAATGAACATCAGAAACCTACAATATTACTTCCAAATCTCACAAATTGCGTTCCCGTTTATATCTGCAGAAACAAGTTCATTAAGAAAATTTGCTTTCTGCTTGCTGATCTATTACATTCCAAAAGAACGCCCCCCAACACGCACACACATCATTTTTCATAGTCTTATCTCACCAGAGAAGCTAGGGCCCCTATCAAAATGAGGAAATAAACTGGCTTGACAAAACTTAAACACTATATTTTGCCGCCACATTATCGAGAATAACACATCATTATCGCCAATGCTGGTTAAGTTGTATGACTGAACAACTTTAATCACAAAACACACCAAGGCAAGCATCAAAAGGGGCCAAGCCCAAACACAAAGTTTCAAAACAAAACCTCTCCCAAGGTTGGGGGAGTAGCTGAGCTGGGAGCAAAAAGCACCACCCAGCAGCCCCGTTCGGCTACTAAGAAAGATCTCAAACTTATCAAAAACAGCCACAACTGCAGCTCCTGTCACCCAGAAATGTAAGAGAGGAGAGCTTGAGACAGTGCCGAGAGCTGGCCTTTCTGGAGACCGCCAGGCCGAGCCCAGCTCAGACAAGGAGGAAGTAACTGCCAGATAAAAAAGCCCCGAACAGCTCCAACTGCAGCCTCCGTGCCTCCCCTAGCTGCCCACATTCCCGCCCCACTTGGGGCTCTGGGAGAAAAGGAATAGGGCGCAGGTCTCCTGGGAAAGGCTGGGGACCACAGGTCCGCGTCTTCGAGAGGGCAGCGGCAACACTGGCCAAACTCTGAGGCTCCCGGGAGCTCAAGATTCGAGAGCCTGCTCCGAAGGCGTGTTGGGGGGAACGCTGAGAAAAGGGTCGCCCAGGAGGCGGGGCCTGCCGGCTGCAAGCAGCAGTTCCTGGCGCCCTGGCCGCCCCCCGGGGAAACCGGGGAGCACACCCCGACGCGGAAGCCATGCCGGCAAGAGCTTGGGGTGCCGAGGTGCCGGCGGGGGGCGCTAAGGAGATCTGGGGGGCACGGAAATGGGTCACCCCCATCCCACCGCCCCCTCACAAAGGCCCCCGGGGAGGCCGCCCGCAGGCCCCGCAGCCCCGGCCTCGAGTGCCCGACTCGGCCGCCACTCACCGCTAGGTCCTGGGGCACCGCCCCGCTCATGGCCCGCACCGTGCCGGCCCGCCAGGCTCGAGTGCGCAGCGCAGGCCCCGGATCTCCGCTCGCCGCCGCCGCCGTGGGGGCCGAGGCCGAGGCTGAGGCCGCAGTGTCCGCGAACAGAAGCAGCAGCCGCTTGCCCACCGGGGAGGCCGCCGCGTCCGCCATCGCCGGGGCCGGCCTGACCCGCGCTCCCGCCCGCCGCCTCCCACCACCTCCGCCGCCAAGCGCCCGATCCGCCCGCAAGGCCTCCCTCCGCACCACCCGCGGCCGCCGTTCCCCCCCACCCCCCCCAACAGCCACCACCAACCACCGGCGCCGCGCAGCGCCCCCCGTGGCCGGGAACGGAGCCGCAGCCCGGGCCCCGCACAGCGCCCCCCGCGCTCTGGAGCGGGGTGACAGCTCCTGGCCCCTCGCAGCGCTCCGCCCCAATCTCCCCGGGGCCTGCAGTGCCCCCTGCGGACGGGAGGGGAATTACAGGTTCGGCAGGGGTAGGGAAGTGGGCGGGTCCTTCGGCTCCCCCATGGCACCATCCCTGGTCTCAAGTCTTCCTTTAGGGAGTCGTATATCTGAGAGGGCCTTAGCTTGCTCTCCTCAGACACCAAAGACATTTACGGGGTAGGGGGTTGAGGGGCAAGGTACCTAGACAGTGGATGTTTTGAGTTATTTAGTGTCGTTAATACCCCCATTGATTTCCTAACCTGAAAATATGAGCTGCCCTACCTGTTGTCTTGTAGGAAATGTTCTCCCCATTGGTCCGTGAAACACAGTATCTTCCTTCTCATTGGCCCAAAACATAGTACTCCCATTCTGCACTACCAGTACTTCTTAGGTTCCTTTCCAATTGGCCAATGTATTACTTCCATTGGATGTATAATACCACTCTTTACACTGACTGAAGGCCAATGTGCCTGCCCCCCCACCCCCAACAATCTTGGTGTTTTTCCTAAAACCTAACTTCTTCCCTTCCTAGTCTGCCAATGTTATTAAGTCTATGTGTTTCTCCATTCAACTCTTAGGGGAATTGGAACTAGACCAATAGTAAAGGGGTTCTCTTAGCAGCACCCCATCTTACCATGGAATTAGTGGGGCTGAGGGCAAAGAGAATTCCGTAACTCTTATCTGAATGCACTGAATACAGGTGTGGGAGAATGATAGCTCCTGATTAGAAAAGGAGCCTGTAGAGAAAGTGAGATGCTAAGATTTTTGGCTAGATTGTTACTCACAATAAGCAACAGGAAATTACCTCAATCATTTAAAGTTAGCAATATCAGAGACCAGCACATTCCATGGTCTCATGGATGCAGAGACTGAGTATACACAAACCATATACAAAAGATAAAGGGTCTAGTAATAACTCATGACTGTTGCTCTAAAAGTGACTTTTTTTTTCATTGATTTTCCCTACAGAGAGGAGAGCGGTAGCTGGTTCTTTCTCCAAGGCTTCTGTGCCTACGCAGCTATCTCCTGTCCATAACCTTGTCTACACCCTTGACCTACTTTTCTTGTAGCAAAGGCTTGGGGAGAGGGGTAACCGACTATTGACTTTAGCAAAAGTACAAAACACATAGGGAAGTCATTCTAGAACCAACCTTGTGGAGCACCAAGAAAACATTCCTCCCTCCATTCCTTTTAATTGCCATCTCTTAGCCAATCTGAGGCCTGACTCAGAATTTCTCTGGGCTGGGAGCCACCTCTTAAAGCGCATGGCCCGTAAGCTATAGTTGGTAGGAGGGGAACAAGGGTGAATCCATACAAGACCTATCTGCCTTGCAACTTTTCTATCAAAATTAACTGCTGGGATCTTCTTCCATACAGAGATTTAACACTGCCCCAATGTCCAAGGGTGGTTTCTCACAGCAAAGAGAGAAATATACCTAAGCTCAGGAATAGGAAAGGCAAAAGGGAAATGCATTCAACAAATGTGGCTGGCACTTTTCATGTGCCAGGAACTTTCCAAAGTGTTGGGGACACAATATTGAACAACAACAACAAAAATATTGTCCTCATGGAGTTTACATTCTTTCCTATATTAACAAGACTTCAGGAATGAAAAACGAAATCACACTTGGCTTCACAGGAAGTAAACAGCAGAAAAATTCACAAAAATAAACTCAAAAGAAAAAAGGAGACAAAATCATTTGTAGATGAGGTGAAACATCAGTTTTAAAGAAAAAAACTGTAATTCTAAGCTGCTTTAACCACATGCCACTGGCCCCCACCTCCCAAAAAGCACTTCGTTTCCAGGACAGGTGACAACCCTCACTTTTTCTAGGGTGTATTTGCATCCCTGCAAAGATTCCTCCAGGTAGTCAAATCAATCCTGTCCTCCTGCAAACACTTCATTGGTATTCAATGATGAGTGCCACCAATTTGAAGCAGGAAACTAGGACATAGGCTAAGCAACTTGACTCTCCTTGCTGCCTGGCAAGTTAGCACCACAAATGGTAAAGAAAGGCTAAGGCTTAGGGACAGAGGCTTCTGCCTGGATCTCTAAGCAACTACCCTTCACCCACACACATTGGAAGAATGTCAACATAAGGAGAAGAAAAGGTGGAATAGAAAGGTCTAAAGAGAGTGAGCCACATAGCTTCTTTTGGCAAATCAACACTCCAAATGGAAACATCAGGGAAAATACTCTTCTACAACAAAAGAGAAGCTTTGCTGCTAGGATCATTTTCCAAAAGCGGTATTTTTAGGATGGAAAAATTGCCTAGGTCTTTGGAATCTGAATTCTGATGACTAAACCTCTATCTCTCCAGGACATAACATGTGAAAACTTAAGAAAGATCCCTGGCCCCGTCTCCCACTCTGCCATCTCCCTACTTCCCAAAGCCTACAAACCAATCTATAAAAGCTCTTGACTACACCATAAAGCATTTCTCAGGGAGCCTGGAATGCATTAATACTGACTGCAACTTGCTGGAAGTGAGAGTGACAGCAGGCAGGAGGAGACAAGTATAACTTGTATAACAAACCAGACTGTCAAAAATAACCAAGGCCTTAGCAGAAGCCTGGGCCATAGTATATCATCTCCCATGGCAGGCAAAGGGCCTAGGGTCCAAACACTGCCCCTTTTGAAAGGTTGACCCACATCTTAGAGGAAGGGGCTAGAACAGTTAGGTGGCTTTCTACCCTGCTTCTTCCTTGTCTTTCTTTGTGGGGAAGGGAAGAAGACACTGTAGTACACAAGGTTGCTTGGGAAAATGGATTATTCTAATAAAACTTTATTTTTTCAAACACAGCCACAGAGGCAGAACCTCATGTTTAACACACACAGACTTATGGATTTTTTTTTTAATATAAAACAAAGTTTACGAAAAATTTTTTTTCCACTTTTTGTATTTGTAATCCCATTAGCACAGGGACTTTGGCAGCAGGTGGGAGTGAAGGGCAGCTGGGCTGCCACTGGGCAGTCACTGGGCACAGGAGGAGAGCACCAGCCTGGGGAGTGGCTTCACTCACACACGCAGGGATACTCACCTACTGGCCAACCACACCACACACACAGCACAGATGCAGACATCTACCCAGTGTCAGCCACATGCCCTGGAGGTGTGCTCCACTCTGGGTAAGCCCAATATGTGAAAATCCAAATAGTCAAAACAGCTAAAGTGGAGGGAGGTTGCTTGCTTTACAAAAGAAGCAATCATAGGCTGCTTTTAAATGGTCAGCAGTCCAAATGCATTGAAAAATCGCATTTGGTTTACACAGAACTGTTGGAACAGATCAGCTGTGTAAAGCAACATGAACCACTTCTTGAAAAGGCTTGTTCCAGGGCCACGGGTTCTTACATTGGGAAACAAGATGATAGTTCTGACTAGCTTAGTTTTTCAGACTGAAAGTAATGGAATTAAAATAATGGTAACTGTAGACCTTCTCCCCTAAGAATGGTGCCCTGGGGCTTTGGGGAAACCAGGATGGAGGCAGAATCACTGCCTCACTTCTTCAGCTTAGGGCCTGCAGAAACCGCATTGGCATTGCCAGTGACCTGTCGGAAGCTGGCACAGCCAACCTGCAGCAGAGAGCCCAGGGATGAGGATACCCCAGGATGAAAAGAAATTGGCACCAGGGAAATTATGGCCTGAAGAGGGAGAAGAGCCAGGGAAGGAATGAAACCATAGATGGGCAACTCTTGGGCTCACAGTTTCCCTGGATTCTCCAGAGGGCCTCTTTCAGGCCCCTAGAGATCTGGTAGCCCAGTGGTAACTAGCCAGGAGATAGGGAGGAGCCTCTGAGGGCCAAAGGCTTAAGAAGACATGGCCACCTCCTCTCTGGAGTGGAGACGACGAGGCTGAAGCCTCACTGATGCTCCTGACACACAGGAAACCCAGAAAATGTCAGGTTCAATTCCATGAGGAAGAAAACACAAAGACCTTGGTCTTCTTCCCTTACATGAGGAACTGGGTCCTAGGAAACCCTGGAAATTGAAGAGAAAAATGTCCTTCCTGCCATAAATAAGGGTAGGTCCAATTTGGTCATGTAGGGTCTAACTAAAGCTGGACAAAACCTCACAAGCTATTGTGGTGGCAGCTTTAGTATGTGTTTCCACTGGTGCCAGCCCTACCAAGGTAATTAAACCCATCACTGTGGCCACTGGGACCAGCGGTCCTGGCTCAAGTTCCAGGTGAGAAACAAAAAAGTAAATTCAATCCAATGACAACCAAACTCCCAATTGCTTCTTACAGCCTTTGCTTTATACATCCTCAGCCAAATCCCTCAGTGGGCCTAAGGGAGACCTAACCTCCCTATGGTCTCTAAGGGCCAATTAGAGGCAAATAAACATTTCCTGGCAGGAGTGGAAGACAAGCAAACGATTAAATGTTAAACACCCCTTCCTCTTTCTCAAGCAGGTCCAAGAGGCTGGGCCTGGATCTTTTAAGAATTGGTTTCCTGCAGTCAGCTTCCTAATAGCAGTGCTGGGGTGAGCTCACCCATGTCTGCTGAGGACTGAATGCCACTTCTGCAGGTCTGCCTCAGTAGATACTGGGGACCAATATAGGGCCTTCCTACCTAGTCTATGACTTAAAAGGGTAAGGGGAAAAGGGTCCCATCAGCAGAGAAGAGAGAGATGGAACCCCCCTAACCCTGCCTCAGTTGCTCGTGCCATGTGCAACTTTACTCAAGAGGGCAAAAGAGGCAGCTGGTATATAGCCTAGACAATCTGATGAGAAAAAAAGGTCAGCTCAGAAAAAATATGGTGAGACCCCCCCATCTGCATTCCCCAATATACTAGATCGAGCTAGTGGGTGGGTGGGGGTGCTGAGAAGATCATTAGCTGAAGTCACAGCACTTAAAACACCCTGCTGTGCCCCAAAAACGAAATCCTTTGCAGAGTTGGTGATGCCATGGATTACAAGCCTGGTTCCAGAGCTATTTAGAAAAAAGGAAAACTTGGTGCCCACCTCTTGACTCCTTGAGCAAAATCATCCTGTAAAAAACTCAAGATCCTGGGGGTATCATGATACTCTGCTGTTAAGGAGCAATTGCCTTCCTTCCCTAAGGCTACACAAACACACCTTTCCACAAGTACACTCCCATGCACGCACACTCTCACACAGTTTCTCCAAGGAGGCTGACTCAACCCCCCACCCTGGCCAAATTCTAAGACACAAGTGCCCTTTGAAGCAAAGGGGCTAGTGAAATTCCCCGAGCTGGGGTCAGCAGACCCCTTCCTTCCCTGCCCATTGCTGTCTTGGTGGCAGGGATACTCACACTCAGGGCCGCCACGGGAAGGGTCTGCTCTGGGGCTGTCCCTCCCGCCACCAGCTCTGTTTATCTTGTCCCGGCCAGTCTCTCGGCATGGTCGAGCTTGCTGGAGCGAGAAGATTTCTGGCTGCCCTGAGTCGGAGCCCTCCACTCACCCCCATTCCCAGGCTAGGCCCTCAGCCTTGGGGCCTCGACACTTGTTAGTAGCCATAAGAGAGTCAGTCTGTGTGGCCCCAGGAAGCAGCTTCTCAGTTTTAGTTCTCCTCAATCAAATTCAAGTCCAGGTCCCCAAAGTCCTGCTGGCACAGTGTCCGCTTGCTCAGCGCCTGCCGACCCCACCGCACAGCCCCCTCCTCCTCCTCTTCGCTTTCACTCAGCACCTGGGAGGAACCCCCAATGGGGCTGCAGGAAGCAGAGAGGGGTGGTGGGCTACAGGCCATGAACCATGGTGGAGAGATGCTGCTGCCTTCCCGGGCTGTTTCTTGGAGACAGAGACCTCCTGAGTATGGTTTCTGTCAAACAAACAAAGAAGACAGTCACACTTGAAGGCAAGAATCCTAAGCTTTAGGGTGAGGTTTGTAAACTTTCTGACAAAATTTGGAGCCCACTGTTTCCATTAGGTGTAAAAGCTTTTGCTCAAAGCGATAGGAAAAAAAAAAAAAAAGATTTAGAAGGTCTATGAAGGCGGGAACATCATATGCATTGTACTACTCTGTATTGCTAGTGCCTAGTCAGTCAGTAAATGTTTGCAGATGGGATGGACAACTGTATGAAAAAGTGAATCTATTCTTAAATAGGTTTGTAACCCAGTGGTCTAGAAAGAATAATACGAAAAAAGTGAGCAAGTGCATACAATAACTGCACTCACACTAGGAAACATTTGTCTAACAGATGACTACATTGTAGCAGCCCAACTTGCTTCAGCTTTCACAGATCCACTTTGAAGCAGTGACAGGCAAGTGGTAAAACCAGCTTTGGGCACAAGGAGTGGGCACTGATGATGGGATTTTTTGCAGCCTATGCATTCTTAAAAAGGAGGGAAAGTACCACTTGCAGGACAATTTGGGATCCCTTTTGGAAGGTTTAACATGGGTCTCACCCCAGTTTCTCTAACTCCCAGGATTAAGGCATTTCACAGGATGGGGGGACTTTTAGTGCTAAAACTGGGACAGTCTCAGGCAAGCTGGGATGGTGGTCACGCTAGCTAAGACCTAAAGGAGGTGCTGCTGGTGGGTGGCAGGGGAGCAGGGGAATGAAGCTAGGGGCTAGCTCAAAAGTGGGAACAGAACAGAGTCCCCACACTCCCATCCAAGCTCCCCTAGTCTTGCTGGTCTCACCTGGTTCATCTTGTCAAAGTCCAAGGAAGGCCGCAGACGCCGGGGGTCCTCCTCGTGGCGCCGCTTGACCCCAGTTTTGCGGGCATCCAGATCACAAGGCTGTGAGCGGCTTCGGGGAAGGTTGCGGAGACCTCGAGGTCGCCAGGGCAGCTCTGGGGAGGATGCGGGAGAGCTCCGGGCAGAAGGCAAGAAGCGGCTTGCCTGCGGGCCCAGGCTGGGTGACAGGGAGAAGCGGCGCTGAGGTGGGCAAGGTGACAAGGACTCAGCATCACTCTCCCAGGAGCCACTCTGAGGGGAGGCAGCGCAGGGTCGAGAGGAATCTTGGGCCAGGGCCAGGCTGAAGAAAGGAGGGCTGTAGGGTCTGTGGACTGGGGCACATTGAGAAGAGGCACTGGGAGCTTGGAGGAACCTGAGGCTGGAGACCCGCTTTGGGGGGCTCTGGTGAGGCACCTGCGGCCCACCCCCTCCACCACTGCCCCGGTGCTTGATGGGAGTCCACAGCTTGGAGGGGGCAGGCCGCCACACCGGCTGCCAGCGAGACAGGTCCACGGGCACTGAGAGTGAGCGGCAGTGCCTCTTGGATGGAGGGGCAGGGGGCACAGGAAGCTTCTCTGGGTCTGGGGGCTCAGGGCTTAGGACTTGGGAGAGGGGCTGCTCCTTGGGGGAGCTTCCCCGACTGGGTGGTCTGAGGTGCAGGCTCAGGCCTGAGGGATGATAGCTGAAGTTGAGGCTGTCCTGGAACTCAGCACAGGAACAGTGGGGCAGGCCCCTCCAGGAAGCACCTTCTGGAAGGCATTCATAATAAAAATAATATTAATGACAGCTTACATTTTTAAAGAACTTACCATGTACCATACAATGTACAGAGCACTTTATGTGAAATTTCCAAAAACCTCATGAGGTAGGTAGTATCATTATCATTATCCCCATTTCACAGATAAGAGAAATTCAGTAACTTTCCTAAAATCATACAGCAATCAAAAGACCAAAGGATTCAAATCCAGGTCTGTCTGATGCCAAGGCCAGGTTTCTAAACAACTATGTTATATTGCCTCCATTGTGACAAACTACCTGGAATCAAAAAACATTTCATCTACTGCCTGTCACTCCCTCTCAAAAGTAAAAGAAATCAAGTGAAACAAACAGGTCTATGTGTGTCCCTGGTCATCCCTCCCCCATCCCCTCCCCCACTATTGCCCTGGATGCTGAAAAGCAGGCCTATGCTCTCCTTCTTTGGCCTTTCCTCTTCTCATGTGTCAACAGCACCAAGTCAGGAGTTACGGCTGCCAAGAAGTAAGAGGTAATCAGGCAGGTAAGAGATCACTTTTATTCCTAGGGAGGGCAGACAGGGTGGGGAAGGCCTTTGACAGTAAAATCCAGGCTTCAGAAACCCTAAGACTTTGTGCTGCTCATGTTCCTTTGTGTCTGGCCACCCGCATACTCTGAATCCCTTCCTCTAGGCCTTCCTTAAATCCAAACAGATGGAGGGACCAAGGGAAGGAAGGGGAAATGGACTAAAAGAAACGATTCTCACTCACTGTATTCCAATCAAAAATGTGACTTTTGAGAGATGGCTCATTAAGGGACAAAGGGCCTAGTCCAAACTCCTCTGGCTAGCTGGTGGAATTCTACAGGGGCTGGATATTTGGAGCAATTGACAAGCATATGAAGTCAGACTTGATGATGGCACAATTAATACTGACTGTATTTGGTCAATAGTTCTTCCCCCTACTAACCTCTATGAGGGCAGGGACCATGAGTTAATGTTCTATACTTATGACACAATACCTGGTTTCCAGCAAGTCTTTAATAAACAGGAGGAAGAGACTGAATGAACATGTTTTTGCCAACTCACTTTCCTTGCTAGGTATCCCAACAGAAAATGAGATGCAGAACAGCTCAGCAGCATGATTTAGAGAGTTCTGACTGTCCACTAGTGATGCCTCCATCTAAATGTCCCTATGATCATGGGCCCTTTGACTCTGTTGCCCAAGCTGGAGTGCAGTGGGCACAATCTCGGCTCACTGCAACCTCCACCTCCCAGGTTCAAATGATTCTCCTGCCTCTGCCTCCTGAGTAGCTGGGATTATAGGCACTTGCCACCATGCCCAGCTTTTTTTTTTTTTTTTTTAAGATGGAGTCTCGCACTGTCACCTGGGCTAGAGTACAGTGGCACAATCTTGGCTCACTGCGATTTCTACCTCCCGGGTTCAAGCTATTCTCCTGCCTCAGCCTCCTGAGTAGCTAGGACTACAGGTGCATACCACCACACCAGACTAATTTTTTGTAGTTTTAGTAGAGATGGGGTTTCACTATGTTGGCCAGACTGGTCTCGAACTCCTGACCTCGTGATCCACCCGCCTAGGCCTCCCAAAGTGCTGTGATTGCAGGCATAAGCCACTGCACCTGGCTAATTTTTGTATTTTTAGTAGAGACGGGATTTCACTATGTTGGACAGGCTGGTTTCAAACTCCTGACCTCAAGTGATTTACCCACCTTGGCTTCCCGAAGTGCTGGGATAACAGGCGTGAGCCACCACACCTGGCCCACTACAGTTTTATATATCTAAACAAGATTGGAAATAACCTAAATGTAAATCAATAGAAGATTTGTTAAATAAGTCACTCTACCAGCACTTTGGGAGGCAGAGGCAGGCAGATCACCTGAGATTGGGAGTTCAAGACCAGCCTGACCAACATGGAGAAACCCTGTCTCTACTAAAATTACAAAATTAGCCAGGTATGGTGGCACATGCCTGTAATCCCAGCTGCTCAGGAGGCTGAGGCAGGAGAATCACTTGAACCCAGGAGGCAGAGGTTGAGGTGAGCCAAGATCACGCCATTGCACTCCAGAGCGAAACTCCATCTCAAAAATAAAATAAAATAAAATAAAAAATAAGCCACTGTACATGGATACAGTGTAATAATACGAAGCTATAGATAATAAGGGAATGCTCAGCATTCTGATAGGGAAAGATCTCCTAGCTATATTAAAGTTTTTTGAGATGAAATCTTGCTCTATTGCCCAGGATGGAGTGCAGTGGCACAATCTCGGCTCACCACAACCTCAGCCTCCCGAGTTCCAGCGAGTCTCCTGCCTCAGCCTCCCTAGTAGTTGAGACTACTAGCACATGTCACCATGCCTGGCTAGTTTCTGTATTTTTAGTATAGATGGCATTTCACTATGTTGGCTAGGCTGGTTTCAAAGTCCTGACTTCGTGGTCCACCTGCTGGAATTACAGCGTAAGCCACTGCACGCGGCCAGTTACTTTTTTTTTTTTAAAAAGGTACAAAATGATATATAGTACGCAACCTTTTGTGTTAAAAATGTGGAAATAAAATAGGTGCAGCAAACCACCATGGCATATGTATATCTATGTAACAAACCTGCACATTCTGCACATGTACCCCAGAACTTAAAGTAAAAAAAAAAAAAAAAAAAAAAAGAAATACATACATTTGCTTCTTTTTACATAAAAAAATTCCAGTCACATATACTGTAAAGAAACTAATACTTTCAGGGAGGTGGCAGAAGCTGGGTAGATAGGGAACAGGAGAGTAAGAGAGATTTTTCTCAGCATAACCTTTTTGTTATTTTTAAAATTCTGAACCATGTGAATGTATTAGCTATTCAAAAAATTAGACTATACAAGTCCCCACAGAGCTACAATAAGAGCAAACTAACCAGATAACTTTCATGCTAGAACATGAAAGACAACTGCCAATCTCAAGTTGACCCTGGCAAGAAAGTTCTAGGGGTAGGCTTGCCAACCCTGGTCACTGGAAACCAGTGATAGAAATGTGTGGATAGGCATGGGTATACACAAACACACACGATGCCTTACCAGACACAAGCTGGAAAGGGTTCCCACAGTTGGAGATGTCTGCATGATCAGGCAAAGGCTAAGAAAGAGAGAATATCCATCATGATTTGGATTCAGGACACACTGACAGATTTCTAGGAAGCCCTCTTCAGTTCTCCTCTGCAATTCATGAGCTATAGGGATGTTAGGGACATTAAGTGTTCTTCATCTTCCCAAAGTTAGTAAGTCAAACAGTCCACATCTTCCAACATCTCAAACCCTTCTCCACCCAGGTTTTGCTGTCCCTTCTCTATAGGTGGAAAAATCCCTGCCCCCTTCCTTTTGGGCTGGGTTTTGAGCCGTTAGTGGGCTCTTCCAGGTTAAGTATCATGATTCATACAGCACAGGACAAGAGTAAAGTAGTAGCAACAATCAGCCTCAGAAAAAAGGGGGAGGGGGTCGTGGAGAAGCAGGAAGACTGGTCTTTTACCAGACTGATGCTGAAGCGTGTGCATTTCAGCTCATCCAGAGTCTGCTTCTGTAGCTGCTCAGTGATCAGGGTTATCATGATTCTCCCCAGGATTTGACTTGCACACTTTGGAGCAAATGATGGATGTCTTCCCTGTCGTTCTTCCAGACCTCACTCGTGAGCCGTCTTCTGCCACTGCAGCACCATTCTAGCACCATTGGGACTTCCCTCTCCAGTCATGCCTGCTGAGTCTGCCAATTAGAGGGACCAGCCCCAAGTGATATTAGAGATGCACCTGGTCCAGAGATGGAAAATGCATGGCACACATACCACAGCACCCCTAAGCCAGGCCTCTGGCAGACATCAATTGATCACAGCTCTTTCCTGCTAAGCCTAAACATAGCTTCAGAAATTATGAACTTGACAGTCTAGATACGAAATAAAATAGAGTTGGCAATCAAGTTGAAACTTATTTGCCACTCTTAACCTGGTTCATGCTCTGTTGTTTCTAACTGGAATACCAGCACCATTTAGAAAACAGCTGCTCAAGTGAGAGACAGGGATGCCCAAATGATTATTTCCATCAAGATCAACCCAGTATTTTATCTTCCAGTCAGAACTGAAAAGAGGCACCCTTCTCCTAAACTACAGAAATAGTAATAAGAGAACAAGGAGGAACGGTGGTTGTAGGCATGACTTTCTGCTTTGAACCAGAGTACATAGGATTTTATGTCCTCCCACAGCCTAAATATCTGATATACTATTGTTTCCCCATAGATACTGTGTATGTTTTCTTATCAAATAGGAAGAGGATAAGGAAATGGTCAGGGTAATTCCAATACATTTCAACTCCACAGACATAATAAACAACTACATGACTTTATTCGACTAAGTTTTTAGCCTGATCTGATGCAAAGACCATGATTACAGTTAAGCAAGATTCTTTCTCATGGTCAATTTCTGACAGAAGCAAACTAACTCCATCAGAGAACAGGCTTCAAGCCCACACAATGACCCAAGAGGCCCTGCTCAAGGGAAAAGGGGAGGTTAAGCCAATGTCTTGATTTTGTTCTGTCCATTCCCAGAAATGACCAGCAAGCAGACAGCTTACCAGAGAATGTATGCAGCATTAGCTAGTTGAGAACAAATGATCAAGAAATCTAATTATTAATCTAATTTTCTGAGAGTTTTGGCAAATCATTTCTCGGCCTCAGTTTACCCATATGTAAAGTAGGCAGAATAATCTTAACCTGTCACAGGAACAACATAACATACTAAAATGTACAAAAGGTACCATCTGGCCTGTAAAAATCAGGAGTCCACAAAGACTACCATTTCTCATTTCTGTTTGTGAATCTTCAAGGCCTCAGAATGTCAGAAGTAATGATATCAATAAGATGAAGAAGGCAACAGGGTCTATCTCTGGCTGAATACCATCCTCCCTCACCTGCACACTAAGAAAAGCTCAAGAGGGCTCTTCCTTCTGTGACCTTGGGGGCAGACCACTCTACAATAAAGAGGAAATCATCTCTAACCCATTCACACCTCAGAAGGAGGCCACAAGGAAGAGCAAAGAAATAAACCTGGATGTACTTGGAGTTCTTTGGAAGAAAGGTGCAAGAGAAGTTAATCATCATTAGAGTTAACTATCATTTTCATGCATAATTATTATCACCCTGAACAAAATTCTAGCTTCCGGGGAGCTCCCTTCAGCTGCTTCCCCTATGTTCTTATGGGAGAAGCTAAAGCTTATATCACTTCTGCTCTTGGTTTCTTAACTCTGCCCTCAAAGATCAACCAGAGAGGAAACCTAAGTGCAGGATTTTACCCTAGAGACCCCAGGCCTCAGGCTAACTAGCTATGAGGAGCAGGGTAGTAAAGCAAACTCTCTAGTTTTTCGAAAGACATTTGGACAAACAGCAAACTCCCAACCATCTCTAGGATCAAGTGAAGAGAGTGAATTTGTGTTTTTCTGCATTTTAATTGTTGGGATGTGACCACACACAGCGGTAATTGGAACAATGCAACTACCACCACGCAACTGATACTCTCAGTCTGAGTTTCCTAAAACAGGCCAGGCTGAGAGGGGGAACAGAACGGAAGCCATAAGGAATCAAACCAGGACACAAAAGAAGGCAAACCAGCTCCGCGAGGGGCCTCCTCTTTCTCAAGCAGGCATTGAAAAAAGTGTAAGAAGCCAGATCTTGCCGCCTTCCTTCCCCTTCCATTTTGTATATCTGAAGGGTAGAGATAGCCCTGAACGTTCACTAAACAAGTTAAAACTTCTCAGTTTAATAACTGGCACAAGGGCTCAGCCCTTCACAGAGCAGCAGGCCGCTAGGCCCTCTCAGCAACCCCACCAGGCCTAACTCTCAGTCCAGGCTTTTCCTCCACCACCAGCCCCCTAAAATAAAGATCGGACCCTCAGCCCATCTCCTATTGGATGGCAGTAACCCCTGACACTCCTGTTTCAGGGATGCTGAGGTTGTGCTGAACCTAGACAAGGTAGGATCAAGTCAGGCCAAGAGGGAGGAGAGTCACAAATCCCTTGGGGACCTTCCCCCCAGGTCCCAGCCCGACACCTCTTGGGAAGACTGAAGGAAAACATGAGGAAGGCAGGGAGGTGCATGAACAGGTAAGTGGAGACGTTCCGCCTCTTCTTCCATACGGTTCTGGTGGGGATAGGGGTGACAAGTGGGAAACACCCCTCCCCCCACCCCCATGAAGAAGCAAAAGGCTAGGCCCCTCCAATCTTAAAGCTATCCCTCTGTTGCCCTGCCTGTCCCCGCGGGGTGGGGCATGGGGCGTCCGCTGGTCCGCGGGAGGGGAGTCGCCAGGGCTCGCTCAGGGGGGCTGGCGTTCGCCTCTTCCCACTAGGTTCCATCATCTGGCCGCGGGAAGCGAACTCAGGACGCAAGGGATGGGGAGGGTCTGGGACTTAGCACTCCGCCACCCCCTCCCCCACCGGGTCCCGTGCTCTCCCCGCGGAGGCGGCCTGCGAGGCCCGGCCGCGCGGGCGGCCGGACTGGGGGAGGGGAAAGAGGGAAGGAGGGACAGCTGAGGTGCCCGCCCCGAGGCCCCAGCGCCACCTGCCCTCCGCCACCTACCGCAGCTCCACCAGCTCCCAGGGCCACGGCCGGAGCAGCTCTGAGCGCTCCGTTCGCCCCACGGTGCCCTTAAAAGGCGGTGGCGCGAACCAACGAGTCCCTGAGGAGAGTAGGGGGACAGCTCCGGCTCGCAGAATCCCCCCGAGCAACCCGCAGAGGCCGCAGCCCCGTGTGGTGTCTCTCTCAACGTCTTTCTCAGATAGCGCTGTCGGGAACTAGCCTGGAGCTTTGATTTAGGGATGGAGTTGGTTTCCTCACTAACGAGTCACCCCCTTCAAAATATCGCAGAAAGTGGACGGTCCCAGTCGGAGGCACATCTTGAAACCCGCGGGGGAGGCCACGTCGGAAGAAGGTAAACAAAGGCATCGCCCCTGGCCTCCCTCCCTCCGTCGGCCCAACTGCAGCCTCCCACTCGGTTCGGACCGCGTCACGCAATTAGCCACAGTGCCCCCTCACCTGCTCTGCTGTTCCGCCCTCCACGGCCACCTCTTCGAAGGAATTTCCCCCTTCCCCCAGCAAAGGACCTGTCCTCCGCGTGAAGGCTGCTGGGAAGTGTGGTCCAAGCGCCGATCAGGGCCTGCTCTGAGTCCCAGGAGCCCCTCTTGCAGCTGCCGGATCGGTATGAACCTTAAAAACCCAGGACTTACAATGGTTGCGGGGCCGTTTCCACTCGGTTCTGTAATTTGCCCTCACTCAGAACACTTTGTAAAGCTCAGGATAGCCCAAGGCTGTTCACTCCCTCTCCTCTCTCTCCGCCCCCCCCCACCAGCAGGATGAGGTAATGGGATTGTGATTATGACATCATAGGCGGTTCAGTTGCTTGCGTTGGGTGGGGGGAGGTGCGTGGAGCGGGGGGAGGTGCGTGGAGCGAGGTGGGGAGAAGTACGGTGGTTACACTTTCCTTAAACAGAAAGGGAGGGAGGAAACAGGCAGATGGGGGAAAGATGTTGACGGCGCTACATTTTCACTTCAGGAAGACGAAACCACCTTTTATTAAGTCTCCACCGCTGCCACCACTTCCCACATGAGCCAAAGTTTAAGTCTTTTTTAAAGAGACTGAATGTAGAGGTTAGTGTGTGAAGAGGTTGGGGTTGATGGTGTTTGGCTCTTATGTAAATTTGAGTTTCAGCCTCACAGATGGTTCAGGGAGACAAGCAAAAAAGTGGATAAAGAAGAGGCTTTAAACAATGCCTTCGTGTTGTGATCTCTTTGTAATGCAAAGTTTTCGATTTCTTTTTTTAAATTGATTGGAAAGTAGCAGTAATGCAAGTAATCTTCACTATTACACTTAGCAGAAAGTCCTCTGAAAGACATCTGTTCTCTGTAAACATTTTGTGCCTTACTCATGATTGGGACAGGTAAATAGCTGTGATCAGCTGGAAAGTAGAGCCAGTGGTGGGGATCTTCCTCACTGAGCCAGGAAGATGAGGAGGCAGGAGCCACAAAGTCTGCAAACTGAAAAAGAGTAGAGGAAAAGTGAAGTACAATACTGAGAAAATAGGGGTGGAGAGACTTACCTTGCACTGCCTATTTCCCCTTGGCAAAAGGAGCAGAGGCAGGCGCCACGAAGTATGGGACACTTGGTTTCCAATAATTGCACTTACGTGCCAGACACCATGCTTTTTTTTTTTTTTTTTAGAAACAGTGTTTTGCTCTGTTGCTCAGGCTGGAGTGCAGTGAGACCATCATAGCTGACTGCAGCTTGAACTGGGCTCAAGCAGTCCTTCCCATCTCAGCCTCCTGAGTAGCTAGAACTACAGGGGTGTGCAACCATGCCCAGCATATTTATTTCTATTTTGTAGAGAGAGGGGCCTTGCTATGTTGCCCAGGGTAGTCTGAAACTTCTGGCCTCAAACCATCTTCCCACCTTGGCCTCACAAAGTGCTGGAATGGCCAAGCATGATGACTCACACCTGTAATCTCAGCACTTTGGGAAGCTGAGACAGACAGATCATCTGAGGTCAGGTGTTCCAGATCAGCCTGGCCAACATGGTGAAACCCCATCTCTACTTAAAAAATACAAAAATTAGCTGGGCGTGGTGGCACCCACCTGTAATCCCAGCTACTCCGGAGGCTGAGGCAGGAGAATCACTTGAACCCATGAGGCAGAGGTTGCAGTGAACTGAGATCATACCACTGCACTTCAGCCTGGGCCACAAACAAAACAAAAGAACAAAAAACAAAGTGCTGGGATTCCAGGTGTGAGCCACCACACGTGGCCTACATACTTTGATGTATATTCTCATTTTTTCTTACAGTCATCCAATGAAACAAAACCTTCTCTTTGACAAATGAAACAGCCCAAGAGGTTAAGTGACTGCCCACGTGGTAGGTAAAGGTAGTATCAAAAAGCAGTCTAAAAGAGATTCAAAAAGCCCTTGCTTTTCACCACCAAGCTCTTCCCCTTTTTATTATTAACCAAGCTTACTAATTACATGATTGAGTTGAAAGTCGGCATTGGCTCATTTGCAAAACATCGAAAGAAACTGAGTCCAAAAAAAAAAACAAAACCCTGCAAGTTTCAAGCCTCATTTCAAAGGAAGGTTACATCCCCTTTCATCATCTATTAAATATCCTCCCAGTGCAGCCCAACACTCCTACCCATAATGAAATCTACTTATTCCACTTTGAACCCCGTCTCTGACCCTGCCCCAATGGGTTTCAGCAGAGGATATTTTCCATCCATATTCTGAGGGTTCCAGGGCCTGGAGCCAGTCATCCAGGAGGTCATCCAAAGGAGTGGAATCCATTGGCTCTAAGAGACTCCATTCCCTGCTTAGGAAGGAACAGCCGAGTCAGAGGAACATGCACTCAATTCAGACCCTCCCTTTTCACCCAGTGAAAGCTAAATCTCTGCAAAGTGGGGAGTAGGGCTAAGCCTACCAGTCATGAAAAGAACAAGGAATAGAGAACACACCCCTCAGCTCCCCTGCCCTGCAGAGGCTGGCTGGGAGGGTCCCAGAAATGTAGGGCTCTTCTCCACTGCCTGATCTGGGCATCCCAGGAGCAACTGCTGTACCGCCGGTTCTTGTTTGGTGTTTCAGGGTGAAGCCCAGGCTGCCGCTGTGCCCTGGCAACAACAAATATGGGTCAGATTGAGGTCAAGGTGAAGGAACACAGCTCACTGCTTATCACAGTGAATCAGGAGCCTTGATAGGGATTCCCCAAGGATGACATAGGATCAATGCCCTCAATCCAACAGAAAAAGTAAATCTTCAAATCAGATTAAACACCAAACTTCCCACCTCTCTAATATTCTTTCTTCTGGGAAGGATAAATTAGATATATTCCAACACCCTCAGAAATCAAGATATAAAAGACAATATTTGACTTACCTTTAATTCTACCCTTTCATAGTTTGTATGTATGCATGTAAATGTACGTGGAATTAGCTAAGTATGTTGCAATTAGCTAAGCCAGCTGGAGTCACGATGAGATAGTAGAAATGTTTGGTAGGAAAACAATCTTACCAGGTGCAGTGGCTCATGCCTGTAATCCCTGGACTTTGGGAGGCCGAGGTAGGCAGATCATGAGGTCAGGAGATTGAGACCAACCTGGCTAACACAGTGAAACCCCGTCTCTACTAAAAATACAAAAAATTAGCCGGGTGTGGTGGCACATGCCTGTATTCCCAGCTACGTGGGAGGCTGAAGAAGGAGAATCACTTGAACCCAGGAGGCAGAGATTGCTCTGAGCTGAGATCACACCACTGCACTCCAGCCTTGGCGACAGAACAAACTCTGTCTCAAAAAAAAACAAAAAACAATTTCATTGGGAAACATAGAGCTTTTAAGAGTGTTGTTGTTATTTTTAGGAGACAGGGTCCATGTTGCCCAGGCTGGCCTCAAACAATTCTCCCAAGTAGCTGGGACTACAGGGGCACCATTGCATCTGTAAAAAGTCTTAATGGCGGCCAGGCACTATAGCTCTTGCCTGTAATCTCAGCACTTTGGGAGGCTGAGGTGGGTGGATCATTTGAGTTCGAGACCAGCCTGGCCAATATGGTGAAACCCCACCTCTACTAAAAATACAAAAATCAGCCGGGCATGGTGGCGGGCACCTGAAGTCTCAGCTACTTGGGAGGCTGAGGCAGGAGAATTGCTTGAACCTGGGAGCTGGAGGTTGCAGTGAGCAGAGATTGCACCACTACACTCCAGCTTAGGCAACAGAGCAAGACTCTGTCTCAAAAAAAAAAAAAAAAAAAAAAAAGGTCTTAAGGGCTAGGTGTATAACTTCCATTTGAAAAAAATCTCAGAAACTTATTTTTGGGGCTAGATTTTTAGAGAATTTCTTTTAGGAATGCTGCAACTTTGTCAGAGCACTCAGATTCTAGTATATTTCCATCACCTGAACATTTAACGAAAGCCACTTTGGTTGACACCTTTGTTGTGACCATCTATAACTACACTCACTTGGGGACCTGCTGCAGAAAGCACTGGTAGCCAGGTGTACACTTGCCATAATCTATCTGCTTTTTCCACTGCTGGAGAATAGCAATCTGTTTCTACTTCCCACCTTCAGGGAAGTATACAGTTTTCCACAAAGTGTGATTATATTGTAGTCATCAGAGCAGATATCAACTCATCCCACACTCCCTTAATCCCCAGCCTGATTTTCAAACTCAGCTGGCATAGCAAGGTTCTGTGCTAACTCCCACATTCACTGTCTGTATCCTAGAGGACAAAGACTCTTCACACATCTCCTTTCTGGGGAAGCAGTTTCTACAGATGAAAAAGGAATTAGGATAAAAGCCAGCTGACTACACTATGCCTCTCAGCCACTACCACCACCAAGATACTGACATCAGACAAAAGTTGCACTTTTGACTTTTGTTTCTCAATGTGTGATCTGCAAGTCGTTTGCATGGGTGGCACCTGGGGGCCTTGATAATGACCCCGCTTTAGATCTATTGAATGATGGTTTTTGGAGCCTACATCTCAAAGAGCTTCCATGGTTATTTTTGGAAGATTTTTATTATGGAAATTTTAAAATATACACTGAAGTAAGGAGTATGAGATAATACCTTACTACTCAAAGTGTGGTCTTAGGACCAGCTACCTCACCATCAGCAGGGGGCTTGTTAAAGGGCAGAATCTTTGGCCACAACTGCAACCCAGACCTCCCAAATCAGAATCTGCATTTAGCAGGTCCCCAGGTGGTTAGTGTGCACATTAAAAGTTGAGTAGCGCAGATATAATGGACCCTCCTGCCCTCTATTTCTCAACACTCAGAGTCAATCTTGTATCATCAATACCCTCGCCCAGCACAGGATTATTTAAAAGCAAATCCCTAACAATAGGAATGTGTGTTTTTGTTTTGAGACAGTCTCACTCTGTTGCCCAGGCTGGAGTGCAGTGGCACAACCTCAGTCTTCCGGGTTCAAGCGATCCTCATGCCTCAGCCTCCCAAGTACCTGGGATTACAGGTGTGTGCCATGACACTCGGCTAATTTTTGTATTTTTAGTAGACACAGGGTTTCACCATGTTGGCCAGGCTGGTTCTGAGCTCCTGACCTCATGTAATCCGCCCGCCTCGGCCTACCAAAATGCTGGGATTACAGGCGTGAGCCACCGCGCCCGGCCAATAATTTCTAAATATCACCACTTAGTCATTGCTCAAAAATTCCATTAATAACCAAACTTTGAAGTCCTCCGGACTGTGATAAGGATTTTTCCGGGATGATTTAATTCCTCCACTTCCCTGCAACGGAATTTCTTTTTACCCACATACACTAGCGTCTCTGAAATGCTGCATACTAAAAGAAACACCAAACAAGGAAAGCTCTCGGAAGGGGCCCATGCCTCTTATCATAAACACGCACACCTGTCTTGCCCCAACACCTGCCACACCGCAGCAAACGCTCCATCTCTCGTGGAAGGCCAGTAAAACGTAGAAGAAAACATCTGCGCAAACGGCACGAGAAAGAAGCAATGAAAATGAAACGCTTATAACGTCCTACACCTAAAACGATCTTTCCTAGTATTATCCTAGGGAATGGTCATTGCTAGCAAGGCGCGATTTAAATCTCCCGGGGTTCGTGGGGCGGAGGGAAACGAAGAAAACAGAAAGGGTGTGGCGATTGCTCAGAGGGAGAGCTAATGATACGTCAGGCTCTCCGTAAGGCGGGCATACCCCGGAGCCTTGCTTAGCGCTGGTGGGCCAATCGCTATCTTGCTCTGGTTATGGGGCGGGGCAAGTCTTACCACTTCCAGAGCAAGCACACGCCCCTGGGTGATGTGCGAGCCCAATGATTGGCCGTGAGGGTCTGGGCGCGAGCGCGGAGATTGGCTGACGCAGCTTAGAGGCGAGCCGGGATAAGTTACCGGGCGGGCGGAAGGTTTGAATGGTCAACTGCCGTGGCTGTTTTTATTCTTGCTCTGAGGCTGTAACTTCGGCCTTCTGCGCAGGGAAGCCGCCGAGTCCGAGGCTGGCCTACCCAGTCGGGAGGCGGAGTTGTAGTCTGGTTAACTGTCTACTTTCCCCCAGATTTCCTTTTATTCTGCTCAAGTCTTCGCCTATGTCCGACCCCTATCCACTTTCCTTCCTCGCGATGGCAAGCCTCAGACTCCAGGCTTGAGGTAAGTTCGCAGTGGTCTCCGCCACAGAATCAGGGAGACCACATTGTCCCCTTAGGGTCCAGTCGGGCCCCCACAAACGGAGGTTGGGAAGGCCGAATGGGCATTATTGAGAGTTACCAGACCCGGGTTCCTTCTGGTCAGGAGTCTGGAGCTGTGTGGCGTGGAACAAGTCAAAATCCTCTCATTATTCCATCTTTAAAGTCCTAAGGTTGCCTCTAGTCAGTGAATTCAGGTTCTAACCTGAAGCCAAGCCGCTTCGACCAAGTGCAGTTTAACCTTCAAGCCAGGCTGTGAATCACCCTTCGGGGATGCCCCTCCTCCAGTGCTGATCCGCCTGACTGAAAAGGGTGGAGGAGTTTGGGAAAGCTGAGGGAACTGTGATGTACCGATATAGATGATGTTTTCCTCCTAGCTAGGTTTTGTTTTTTTCCTGTGAGAACTCGAAGACCATGTCTACAGAACTCTTCTCATCCACAAGAGAGGAAGGAACCTCTGGCTCAGGACCCAGTTTTAGGTCTAATCAAAGGAAAATGTTAAACCTGCTCCTGGAGAGAGACACTTCCTTTACCGTCTGTCCAGATGTCTCTAGAACTCCAGTGGGTGAATTTCTTGGTGATTCTACAAACCTAAGCAATTTGTCTGGGTAAATATACTTTTATTTTTACATCTTATTGCTTTGCTATTTCCAAACAGTTGGGTTTTTTGTTGGTTTGTTTTCAGTTATCCTGGCTCAAAGGTCAGGGTTTAAGTCTCAGCTCTGCCCTTGACACTGTAACCCTTTTGAGTCTCACCTTCTTTTCTGTGACATAGGAATAATAATCTCAGCCAGGCAAGGTGGCTCATTCCTGTAATCTGCACACTTTGGGAGGCCAAGGAGAGCAGATCGCCTGAGTCCAGGAGTTCAAGACCAGCCTGGGCAACATGGCAAGACCCCGTCTCTACAAAAAATGTTAAACATTAGCTGAGTGTGGTGGTGGGCACATATAGTCTCAGCTACTTGGGAGGCTGAGCTGAGGTGGAAGAATTGCTTGAGCCCGGGAGGCGGAGGCTGCAGTGAGCCAAGATCGCCTCACTGCATTCCAGCCTGGGCAACAGAGTGAGACCCTATCTCAAAAAAAAAAAAAAAAGAATAATCTTTTCCTATCTTACTAGGATCTTGTGAGAATCAAATGTTGTGATATCTGGGAAAAGTCTTTGAAAACTGCTGCATTACGAGTCGGTCACTTTATTAGTGTTATTCCAGTTGTACTTTGAATTCTGATCGTATCATGTCTCAAATAGCAAATAGAGAAGTAAGTACCTGGGAAATACTACGGACTCCAGGGAGAAATCAAGTCTGTGTTCCTGGTGCTCAGGACAGGATGTGGAGTCAAGATCTTCCTTGGCCAATAAACTTTGGGCCTCATTAAAGAAAAAACAGTATCCATTTCAGTATGTTGGTAAGGAGAAAATGAGGTATACATTATAGTAGTTGGAGATTTTTCTCAGCCCAGTCTGAGATATTTTCAAAAGCAATTAGATTTATTTGGATACTGTTCAGATGATCTGATAGACATTAAGGGATATTTCGGCTGGGCGAGGTGGCTCACGCCTGTAATCCCAGCACTTTGGGAGGCCGAGGTGGGCGGATCACGAGGTCAAGAGATTGAGACTGTCCTGGCCAACGTGGTGAAACCCTATCTCTACTAAAAAATACAAAGATTAGCTGGGCATGGTGGCGTCTGCCTGTAGTGCCAGCTACTAGGGAGGCTGAGGCAGAAGAATTGCTTGAATCCAGGAGGCGGAGATTGCAGTGAGCTGAGATTGCACCACTGTACTTCAGCCTGGCGACAGAACAAGACTCTATCTCAAAAAAAAAAAAGGGATATTTCAAATGAATAGGATTGGCCAGGCATGGGGGCTCATGCCTGTAATCCCAGCACTTTGGGAGGCCTAGGCAGGCAGATCACCTGAGGTCAGGAGTTGGAGACCAGCCTGGCCAACATGGAGAAGCCTCATCACTACTCAAAATACAAAAATTAGCTAGGCATGGTGGTGGGCGCCTGTGATCTCAGGTATTTAGGAGGCTGAGGCAGGAGAATCAGTTGAACCCAGGAGGTGGAGGTTGCAGTGAGCTGAGATCATGCCACTGCACTCCAGCCTGGGTGACAGAGCAAGACTCCGTCTCAAACAATAAAAAAATAAATAAACGAAGAGTATGATATGATCTTTGACTTTTAAGGATATAACAATCTAATGGGAATTTCAATGTACTATTGTGTCTCAACAGAGGAACCCCAAAACGTTGCCTTGATCTTTCTAATCTTAGCAGTGGAGAGATATCTGCCACTCAGCTTACCACTTCTGCAGTCCTTGATGAAACTGGTAGGAAGAAGGGAGACAAAGTCCTCAAAGGGAAGAATAACTTTTAAGGAAAACGACAGGGAAGTAGAGTAGAGATGGAAGGTAGTGAAAGTATATATATAGAGAGTCTGCCTAGAGAGATGGAATTTTGTGGGTAACTAGAGGATTTTTGATAATGATTAAGCCAATGAGAAGAGAAAGATAACACTAATAGGAACTACTTTGCATTTGAAAATGTTAGACAAGAAGAAATATATTTTGTTGACTGATTAATGATGGTAATGAAAGTATAGTCATAGGATATGAGAAGTTTTGTGCCTTAGTCTAATCTCAGCAGAGGCAAAGAAACCAGCATAGGCCAGGCATGGTGGCTCACGCCTGTAATCCAAGCACTTTGGAGGCCAAGGCGGGCGGATGACCTGAGGTCGGGCGTTCAAGACCAGCCTGACCAACATGATGAGACCCCGTCTTAAAAAAATAATAATAATAAATAAATAAAAAACCAGCATAAAGAAATATGTTGTCAACTAATTCTTACATGTTTTGTATAAAACATTCCAAAAGGAATGTTTCATTAGTCAACCTTACAGAATTCTAATTTCAGATTTTCTGAGTGATAACCTTTCTTTTCTACTCATAAAAAAAAAAAAACACTCCATAGGTTAGCATAGTGCTCTGTTTCCCAGTACTTCTTTTAATGACACATATAAATTCTTAAGTTCCATGAAATTGTACCTTGTACCATGAAATGGGTACTAATCGAGAGGCTTTGTGTTCAAAAGCTCAG
Source organism: Cheracebus regulus (assembly GCA_963574635.1). Taxonomy (NCBI): domain Eukaryota; kingdom Metazoa; phylum Chordata; class Mammalia; order Primates; family Pitheciidae; genus Cheracebus; species Cheracebus regulus. The sequence goes on along the minus strand of CAUYQU010048890.1, from coordinate 5,587 downwards.
TCCTTGCAGTTAATATGGCTTACTGGTAATGAAGAAAATCTGAAGGAAAAACAGAATGCATGGACAAGAATAACTCCTTTTACGGGTCCTTTATATTTGATTGCAGGTCATCTAGATTCTTCAGGACTTCAGGAAGTACAATTAGCTGGGATGTAAGTTCTGTTGCCAAATGAACCCCATGCAAAAGCCTTTCAGCACTAGTCATAGAGATTTTATCCTATACAGGCTCTGCAGAGTACAAAATCTTTCTTTTTCTTTTCTTTTTTTTTTTTTTGAGACGGAGTTTTGCTCTTGTTGCCCAGGGTGGAGTGTGATGGCTTGATCTCGGCTCACTGCAACCTCTGCCTCCCAGGTTCAAGTGATTCTCCTGCCTCAGCCTCCTTAGTAGCTAGGATTACAGGCATGCACCACCATGCTTGGCTAATTTATTTTATTTTTAGTAGAGACAGGGTTTCTCCATGTTGTCCAGGCTGGTCTTGAACTCCTGATCTCAAGTGATTAGCCCTTCCCAGCCTCCCAAAGTGCTGGAATTACAGACATGAGCCACCATGTCTGACCTGAATTGCTTTAAATGCTCTAACCTGGCCAGGCGCTGTGGCTCACGCCTGCAATCCCAGCACTCTGGGAGGCCGAGGCAGGTGGATCAGGAGGAAAAACAGGATGCATGGACAAGAATAACTCCCTTTACTGATTCAGGTTAAGAGATGGAGACCATCCTGGCCAACATGGTGAAACCCATCTCTACTAAAAATACAAAAATTAGCTGGATGTGGTGGTGGGCACCTGTAGTTTCACCAACTCAGGAGGCTGAGGCAGGAGAATTGTTTGAACCTGGGAGGCGGAGGTTGCAGTGAGCCAAGATCGTGCCACTGCACTCCAACCTGGTGACAGAGCGAGACTTCATCTCCAAAGAATAAATAAATAAAAATAAAAAATAAATGCTCTAACCCAGATAGATAATGAAATCCAGGGAGGGAGGATAGAAATTAATTTAAAAAAAAAATTAGCCCCAATACACTGTGCTGGAAAATTAGTAAATTGTAAATTGTATAAAACTCATTCATTTTTGGTACATGTTTATTTATATGGTTATGCAGGCAAAATGAGGGTCTTAATTCCCAAGATGTCACTTGAGTCTTGATGTTTACCACAGAGAATACCCTATGTATTGTTGCTTGAAGAGACATGTCAACTAGGAAAAGGGCTCCTAGAATGAAATAAAGAAAAAGTTGGGATGTACTAATCCACTGAAGAATAATGAAACCATATTTGGGGCTAACCTGACTGGCAGTTTGTTTTAATCTGCAGGAATCATCACCAGCACCTAATGAAAAGTAGCCCAGTGAGTAGCTTCTCTTTTTTGGGTTTGGGTTTGTTTTTCGGGTGGGAGGGAGAGGGTTTCCAATGCATCTGTGGCTTGAGGATGCTGGACGTTCTCAGCAAACACTCTTTTTTAGGCACAGCTTCTTTGTAGTACTCCAAATGGTTTGGACCGTGGCCATAGAAAGAGAGATGCAATGTGTAGCTCATCTGCAAATAAAGAAAATGTGAGTGTTAATGGAAACCTAGATATATTGACAGATTTATTTTTTTGAGTGAAGAAACTTGTTGGTGTCATTGTGAAACGTAGAACTGTTTATACCTTGTGTGCTAGACAAGCAAACTGTATTGCTATAGGGGAAAAAAATTATTTGTTTTTGTTTTTTCTCATTAAAGTTTGGCAGTAGGACAGAGACCCAGCTCCAGGTCCTCCACAGTAGATCATCATTATTTCTCATGTTTGGTTGATCAGTTTGAGGACAAAAATTATCCTTACTGTAGTGTAGGGATTTAAGAGTTTTTCAGTTGTTTGTTTTAACAGGTAGGGATAACTTGCATAACTTGTTCACAGATTTTTTTTTCACCACTTTATATGCAAGTGTAGATTTATTAATTTCTTATTTCTCCCTTAGTCTAACTTTTAAGCCCTTACTCCGAGGAAGCCATGGTCCTTTTTATGCAAACCTTAGGCTATCCTTCACTTCCAGGTTAAAACTAACCTCTCCAGAGCCACCTAATCACTAAGATAATTCTTTATCTAATCCTTTCAGCTAATCCCCTTTCCTAGACATCTTTTTTCTTCCCTGCCTCCCATCTCTTTACCCAGGTCATTACCCATAAAAGATAGCTACTGTTCTTTTCTTACATTGACTTAAGATATGCTCATATTTTTGACTGTTCTAATCAGTTTTTTCTTGATTTAATACTGTCCTTCTAATCTCCATTTATAATCACTTTTTATTTATTTATTTTTGAAACTGAGTCTTGCTCTGTCACCCAGACTGGAGTGCAATGGCGCAATCTTGGCTCACTACAACCTCTGCCTCTGGGATTCAAGGGATTCTCCTGTGTCAGCCTGCCAAACAGCTGGGACTGTAGGCATGCACCAGCACAGGCTGGCTAATTTTTGTATTTTTAGTAGAGACTGGTCTCAAACTCCTGACCTCACGTTATCCACCCGCCTTGGCCTCTCAAACAGCTGAGATTACAGGCGTGAACCACTGTACCAGGCCTATAATCACTTTTTTTTTTTTTTTGAGACAATTTTGCTCTTGTTGCCCATGCTGGAGTGCAGTGGCACAATCTTGGCTCACTGTAACTTCTGCCTCCTGGGTTCAAGGGATTTTCCGGCCTTGGCCTCCCAAATAGCTGGGATTACAAGTGTGTGTCACTGTGCTTGGCTAATTTTTGTATTTTTAGTAGTGACAGAGTGTCATCAAGTTGGCCAGGCTGGTCTCGAACTCCTGACCTCTAGTGATCCACTCGCCTGGGCCTCCCAAAGTGCTGGGATTATATGTGAGCTATCGTGTCTGGCCTATAATCACTTTTTAAAATCTCACTGTCACATTCCCGGGCAGGCTACCTACCCCTACCCCATTCCTTTTACTTGTGACCATAAAATTAGTATCTTCCAAAGCAAATCTGCATGCCATACATAAAATGCACATCATAATTTGCATCTTCCAATGCAAAGTTATATAGGCTTAGGATGTAGGGTCAACTTTGATTACATGAAATGTGTTTTGTGAGGGTTATTCATGGCTTCATCAGATGAAATGTTTTTATCAGGGCCAGCTGACACTTCTCTTCCACAACTAATGCAGCTTTTCTTATGCAGGAAAACAGCACTTTGAGGCCCTTGGAGTGGCAGGCACCCAGGAACCTGAGGTTTCAAAAGATATCAGGGGAGCCTTATGTGTCTCCTTTTTCTCTGCTGGTAAGTCATTGAACATCATTACTAAGGATCAGTTGGAGTGTTATAGGCTATAGGATGGTAGCTCTGAATTTATGAACCTTTGAATTTTTTTAAACTGGCATCATCAAGCCAAATTTAGGTGGGAAAAAGAGGGTTGGAGAAGTAAAGTTTGGACAGGAAAAGACAGGAGCTCTATATCCTCTGATCTTCTTGTTTAAATGTAAGGGGGAAAAATTTCTTGGGCTTTCATTTTTTTCTACTTTATTCTTCTTTTTATATGAGACGGAGTCTCACTCTGTTGCCCAGGCTGGAGTGCAGTGGCACAATCTCAGCTCACTAAAACCTCTGCCTGCCTCAGCCTTCTGAGTAACTGGGACTACAGGCACATGCTACTATGGCTGGCTAATGCTTTTTTTTTTGAGACGGAGTTTTACTCCTGTTGCCCAGGCTAGAGTACAATGGCATGATCTCGGCTTACTGCAACCTCTGCCTCCAGGGTTCAAGTGATTCTCCTGCCTCAGTCTCCCACTAGTTGAAATTACAGGCATGCACCACCATGCCCGGCTAATTTTGTACGTTTAGTAGAGACAGGGTTTCTCCATGTTGGTCAGACTGGTCTCAAACTCCGACCTCAGGTGATCCACTCACCTTGGCCTCCCAAAGTGCTGGGATTACAGGTGTGAGCCACCGTGCTGACCAATTTTTTGTATTTTTAGTAGAGACATGGTTTCACCATGTTGCTCAGGTTGGTCTTGATCTCCTGACGTCAGGTAGTCTGCCTGCCTCAGCCTCCCAAAGTGCTGGGATTACAGGTGTGAGCCACTGCACCCTGGCCTCTTCTACTTTATTCTTTAAGTATAAAGATTGCTTTTTTTTGAGACAGAGTCTCACCCTGTCACCCAGGCTGGAGTGCAATGGTGCCATCTCGGCTTACTGCAACCTCTGCCTTCCAGGTTCAAATGATTCTCCTGCCTCAGCCTCCCGAGTAGCTGAGATTACAGGCACCCGCCACCATGTTCAGCTATTTTTCTTTTTCTTTTTTTCTTTTTTGAAACGACCCTGCTTAGCTTCTGAGATCAGATGAGATCGGGCGCGTTCAGGGTAGTATGGCCGTAGACAATTTTTCTTGTGTTTTTAGTAGAGACAGGGTTTCACCATGTTGGCCAGCCTGGTCTCAAACTCCTGACCTCATGATACACCAAGTTCGGCCTCCCAAAGTGCTGGGATTACAGTTGTGAGCCACCGCACCCAGCCTGCTTTTTTATTTTTTAGACACAAGGGCTTGCTATGTTGCCCAGGCTAGACTCGATCTCTTGGGCTCAAGCAATCTTAGCACTTCAGCCTACTGGGTAGCTGGGACTACAGGCACATGGGACTGTGCCCAGCTCTGGATGCTTTTTTCTAATAAATGGACCCTAATTTATAAAAGCACTTCCATATTGTTAGATACTTAGTGGTATCCAAATTTTCCTTTAATAAATAATGCTATGATGTAAGTTTGAGACCAACCTGGCCAACATGGCAAAACCCGTCTCTACTAAAAATACAAAAATTAGCCAGGCATGGTGGTGCCTGGCTGAGGAACAAGAATGGCTTGAACCTGGGAGGTGGAGGTTGCAATGAGCTGAGATCATGCCACTGCACTCCAGTGCAGTGACTAGACAGGTGATGGAGTTAGACTTTGTATCAAAAAAAAAAAAAAAGGAAAATAAAAATAATTAGTAGTGGCCGGGTGTGGTGGCTCATACCTGTAATCCTAGCACTTTGGGAGGCTGAGGTGGACTGATCCCTTGAGGTCAGGAGTTCACAACCAGCCTGGCCAACATGGTAAAACCCCATCTCTACTAAAAAAATAGATAAAAATTAGCTGGGTGTGGTGGTAAGTGCCTGTAATCCCAGCTACTTGGTAGGTTGAGGCAGGAGAATCGCTTGAACCTGGGAGGCAGAGGTTGCAGTGAGCCAAGATTGTGCCACTGCACTCCAGCCTGGGCAACAGAGTGAGAGTCCATCTCAAATTAATAATAATAATAATAGTTAGTGATTTCATGTGATTATTATCCATACATATTTTCTCTAGTGTCTTTTGTGCACTTATATCCTGGGATCTTAACTTACCCAGGCAGGCATTCACTTGATTTTCATAACCTGTGGACTCCAGAGATTTGTGGATTCTTGTTGCTAATCTCAACCCTGAGGGGAAAGCTATTTATTTTTTTTTTTTAATTTTTATTTTTTTAAGATGGGGTTTCACCATGATGGCCAGGCTGGTCTTGAACTCCTGACCTCAGGTGATCCACCCACCTTGGCCTCCCAAAGTGCTAGGATTACAGGCGTGAGCCACCGCGCCTGGCC